>JAODTR010039681.1:0-20004 GCA_025399935.1 Amblyopsis rosae | reverse complement strand
TACAAAATGCATACAGGACATTGAAAATATATCATCATGTTAATTTTATGTTTACCCTGTTGTCCCCATTAAATTAGTAAAAGTAATTAAATATGAAGCAAAAAAAATCATGTCAAGCACTTTTTTAGAGATGTTAAACATTGAATGGGGTCAAATTGACCCCAAGGATAACAGGAGGGTTAATATGAAGATTGCTAAGAGTCAGGCTACAAGATGCCAGCAGCAGGTCAAACCAGTAGGTCTACTGGTCGGGTAGGCTCATAGGGTAGAGAGACAGTGTGCCCGACACAGCATTCAAAATAAAATGGCCATTGGGGCAGTTTTCATTGCTTGGTGGACAAGGATATGTATTTGACACATATGAGAGCGCCACACGAAAGCAAAGGCAGGCTAACTGCTGCTACATGCCTAAACCACCCATGTAGGCTAACCCAGAGTCATGGAAAGAGAAAATCTCTTTCCATGACTCTGGGATAGCCTACCATTATTATGAGCATGCAGAATTCCAACAAAATAATTCCTGGTGAAAGTACTTTCAGTTAATTTACTGCTTGAAGCATCTACAAACCTTCAAATGCAGTTAAAAAAATGATACAATGTTTTCCATCATAAAATGTGTATATATGACCTTACATTTTAACCTTTATTGAGGATACTTGGCAGAGTGCATTTGTGGCTGTATTAAACAAACTGCATTTGCATCGCCAAGGACACAGTTGACTATGACATTTGAAAGTGGCCTATATGACAGACCAAAGCAAATGCTACATGGTTAACACACTCTACTATACAGTATATTTACATAGAAATAGTTATTTGCTGCTATATATGTTTAAAATATTGTACAGAGCGCCTTCTAATCTGATGTTATATGGTCATTTTACAAGAGCAAACCTCATACAATTCATGTGAATCTGCTGTGTGCATGTTTTGAGGAGCACATTTTATTAGATTCCTTGCGGAATGCTCAAAACTAAAATGTTAGGTAAAATTGAGCAAACGTTTTCATATCTTACAACACAAAACAAAACATAGGCATACAAAGGGTGTGCAAAACTGCGGTGAGCCTGTTCACTGTTGAAACAGGCCTTCCTCCTGAGGCATTACGATGTGAGGAACACCTCGAAGAGGCTGGCTACGGAGTGCATGCGGTAGAAAATACCAAACGGGAGCCCCAGGTTGACCACTGCAGCCCACAGGGTGAATTTGAAGAAGTCAGTCTCCGTAGTGTGGTCGAACTGCGGACGGGCACCGAATGCTGGCATGATCCAGAGCTGTTAATGGAGACAGAGAACACATTGGGGATTATTCAGTGAATTGAGAAAAGTGGGATGTAAATGTCAAAAGTTGATTTGACGTTTAAGATGAAAACAAGAGGTCTAGTGGCCTATACGCACGATCACATTGCCTAGCAACAGGAACACGCAGACGTCCTTCACCACTCTCCGCGTCCAGGTCAGCTTGCGTCTGGGGTCGTAAGCGTGTGTCCTCAGACAATCGTGCACGCGAATAGCCACAGCCAGGGAGTGGCGCACCGGGCGGGGTTTGCTGTCCCGGTCCACGCCCGTTCCGCCCTCCCAGACCTCCAGGCATTCCTGGCGCGCGTACGGATTAGCAAAGACAGGGGCGGGGCGCGTCTCGTGGTACGGATCCCGGTGAAGGCCCTCCACAATGAAGAGGTTCTGCAGGCCGAGCTGGATCACGGTCAGAATACTCAGGGCCAAGCTGAGGGAGTTAAGGTACCCCTGGGCCCCCGTCGCCACCATGGCGACGATGCTGAAGTAACTGATGGTGAACTGACCAAAGGAGGCCGACACCAGCAGCCTCACGTCCAGCTTGCGCGTGGGGTTCTTGGCCAACACAGTTTCCCGAGGGTCCATCTTGTAGATTACGCAGCCGGCCGCCGTAGCGACGGACATGAGGCCGACGATCACGACGTTCGTGGTGAAGTACATCATCAGCGCCTGCTCCTTCATATTCCCTGTGGCTATTTGCGCCTGGTACACTACAAAGGTGGCCAGCCCCCCCACCAGTAGGGGGAGTCCTACGCTCAGGCCTAGAAAGGCGTCCTTGATGTGAAACTGTTTGATGTGGTGACTGCGTTCCTCCCTCACCCGGCCGACGTTTTTCCAAATCACGTAGACCATGGCCGAGGCAAAGAGGCTGTACTCTATGTTGAAGGGGTACAGGTAATAGTAAGCGCTTTTGAAGATCCGACACGATGAGTAGCTGCACATGCACTGCTCGTCTTCATAACCTGCTAAAAGACACATAACAGGTTCATTAGATACCTACCGATCGGCGGGACGATATTGATTGTTGATGTCAGCATAGAATAATGTAGTCTAGATAACAGAATATTGTTCGATGCTAGCTGGTGATAATATCATATTCATAAAGACTAGTTCCAGATTTCTAATGATTGGAAGTCTGAGGAACATTAAAGGTATGGTCAGTAATCCTTGCTAACCTATAGAGCTCAAATCAAAACAGTATCGCTCCGCGATCCTCCGCGGCAGCGGATCGCGCGTCAAAATGCATTGTGAAGCAAAGCGTAGTGTGAAGGCCTTGTTGATACAAGCGGTGTTCACCATTTTGTTTAATGTTCCTATTTACGGAGCCAGGGCCGTGTAGAAGTATCGGATTATTTCTTCAACATGCACAGAGAACGGTATGCTAGCGAAATGTGAGGAGATATTTTGTGAATTTGACAAAAAGTGGATTACCTTACATTTAGCTTGCAATAGCTGACTTTACCTTTAATTAATGGTGGAATAAATTGGACGAGGATTGTTAATATTTTAACTAATAAAAACCAAAACAGCTTCACCCCTCCAAATTGGACATGCATTGCCATGGCTGGGATAGTGTGTTTGTGTTCCCATTTACAGAGTCGGGGCTGTGTAGAAACACCTGATAATTGTTTCAGCATTCATCACACACACAGAGCATCAGGGCATCTAGTGAAACGTGATGAAAAATATTTGCAAAATTTGTCAAAAAGCATATTATCTTACAATTTCTGACTCCACCTTCAATTGCCCAATAGCAGAGTTTTGCATGTCTTTTAATAACGGATTTATCTGCATTTATTTCCTCAGTTACCTCTCATTGATGTGTTTAGATCCGTGTTTTTAGTAGCATTGACGTCTTCTGGGAGGACTGTTCGGTGAACAGACTCCTCAGAAATAAATGTCATCCACAATATTAGGTTGGTGGAGAGGGTAATCATCAACCCACAGCTAAAAACAAAATTCAGAAAAAATTTAAGGACTTAAGGCTGCATTTGTGCATTTAATAAATACAAATTATTACTATTCTTAGCATGTATCCACAAATCCACAAGCATAATGTATAAGATGCTATAATAAATATAGTTTATATTAATTAGTAAATAATTATAATATGTAGCCTATGTAGCCTGTGCATGAATAAATGAATGTATTATTATCTTTACCATGTCCTCTTCTTTTGCAGCTGAACACAGTCTTTAGCATGAATCCACAAGAAGTACGTCTACAAAAAAACAAAAAAACAAAAAAAAAGGTATGCATAATATAACATTTTAAGCAAGCATTAGGCCTAGTGGATTCCCTCCCCCCAACCCCTCCTAGCATAACATTATCAATGTACAATGTGCCCATGTTTACCTGGACAGTTATGAATACAAACTGTGCCACTGGGAAGACAACATTGGTGACAGAGTCACAGTGTAGATGGCCCGCATAGCTGGCGACCTTGAAGATGTTCATGATCAGGCTGAGAATGCCAAATAGCACAAGTCCAGCTGAATGAGGAAAGGAAACAACACATTAACACGTTGACACATTCAAGGTGAAGTCAGCGATGCAGGAGAAAGATTGTTGATAGCCTGCTTGACCTCAATCAAAACAAAAACACCTTTCCCTTCAATGCCATAGGGTGCTACCTCAGAATCTTTGCCCCAAAATTGCACAGGCATTACCAAGACTGGGATATTGTTGTGTAAAACATTGTTTGTGTTTCCATTTACGCTAGGGCTGTAAAACGTTGAGACAACCGTTTAAATGGGAAAACAGGACAGTTAAACGTTGAAACAACCGTTTGAAAGGGAAAACAGGACAGTTAAACGTTGAGACAACCGTTTGAAAGGGATAACAGGACAGTTAAACGTTGAGACAACCGTTTAAAGGGGAAACAGGACAGTTAAACGTTGAGACAACCGTTTAAAGGGGAAACAGGACAGTTAAACTTTGAGACAACCGTTTAAAAGGAAAAACAGGGGAAAACAGGACAGTTAAACGTTGAAACAACCGTTTAAAAGGGAAAACAGGACAGTTAAACATTGAGACAACCGTTTAAAAGGGAAAACGACAGTTAAACATTGAGACAACCGTTTAAAAGGGAAAACAGGACAGTTAAACGTTGAGACAATCGTTTAAAAGGGAAAACAGGACAGTTAAACGTTGAGACAACCGTTTGAAAGGGTAAACAGGACAGTTAAACATTGAGACAACCGTTTAAAGGGAAAACAGGAAGTTAAACATTGAGACAACCGTTTAAAAGGGAAAACAGGACAGTTAAACATTGAAACAACCTTACCCCTGAGCCACACAGGCCCTGCATGCTCATCCTTATAGAGCACAGCGTTGTCCTTCTTGTACGTGTAGCACTCATAGTAAAGCATCCAGCAGGTGGTCGACAGGATGAGAACGATCAGGTAAATCTGGAGGTGGGCCGAGGTGATGGCCACATCGTTGAAGGCGCTGCCGCTGACCAAAGCCCCGCCTAGCATGAGCAGGTTGACAGCGATGAAGCCAGACAACCACCACCAGCTTCGGCACTTCTCCTTCAGCACTCCGCCGGGAGGATCCGCCTGCTTCACCTCCGAACTGCCATTTGCCCTTGGACCCTCTGAGCCGACGTTGACGGACGTGTGGGACCCCTCTGTGTCCCTGTCCTTGGCCGTAGTCCTGCATGTTTCACACATGGTGCCAGTTGTCAAGCAGTCGCATGGATATCCTGCGTTTAGACACATGGCGTTTTCCCTTGAATTAATTTGTTTGCTGTTTCTTGTTCAGTTTCAGAGGCTCCAGGTTTAACAGCTTGAATAACGTTGTTTCTTGTTCAGTTTGAGAGGTTGTAGGTTAAAAAGCTTGAATAAAGTTGCTTCTTGTTCAGTTTGAGAGGTTGTAGATTCAAAAGCTTGAATAAAGTTGTTTCTTGTTCAGTTTGAGAGGCTGTGGGTTCAACAGCTACACCCATTTAACCACAGAGTTCAATTTTACCATTAACTCAACAGTAAGTTAAACATGTGTCTTATCGACCAGCTGTATAATGTCTTCCGTGTGATAAACCTCAACAAAGAGATTCATGTTGTTCTGATCTAACAACATGTAGACCAATCTTAATACACAATATGCTTAATTTGTCTTCTCTCTCATCCTGAGAAGCATTCTGGAATGTCCTGACTTATATCTGTCCACAGCGGCGGTAATTTACAGAGGCCTTTGTGTCGAGGGTCATAAATGTCAATCAGTAACAACATATTACCACACACAGACTGTTTTGCAGAATATATTCATGTGATGTTTAATTAAAATAGGTTTTCTAGGAAGGTTTTAAAGAGACATGTTTATGTATCAACAGCAAAATTGTTACGGTCCTTGTTACAAATTTACTTGATTATCTTACATATCATATAATTTGACTGCATGTGCACAAAATCAATATGTTCTCTGTCACATTTAAAACGGTCTAAAATAACATTACCCATGTTGACGCTAACGCTCGAATGGAATGCTTGTGTCTAATGAAATCATTTTTCTAATGCAAAAAGACAATATTAAATGCTACATTATGCCTAATGCTTTGACATACATGTCTGTTGACAGTGACACTACAACCTACATAGGCATAATGCATTTATATCTCTCTATACTATATAATAATTATCTTCATTTATAGAGTACTTTTCAAAATCAATATTACACAGTTCTTTCACAAGGGCAAAAACTGTAAAACGTGAAATATATAAAACAAGAAACAAGAAAACATCAAAATACTGTAGGCAAAAAAAGAAAGGGAAAAATAAAATCAACAAAAATCTGATCTCAATGACTTAAATGTCAGAGATATAGCAGGGAGACAGGCCATGCATGGAGAACTTTAAAAGTAATCAGTACAATTTTATAATCTATTCTAAACGTGTAATTAAGATAAAACGGGTGATATGATCACATTTTTTGGCTCTGGTTAAAAGTTTTTGTCTGGAGTCAATTAATAGATGTTTGGTCAGGCAAGTTTAAAAGGCCGTTGCAGTAATCTAGGCGTATTGAGCTGAAGGCGTGTAAAATGGTCTAAGTATCTCTAAAAGTTCATATTTATTGTACTTTTCTAATGTTTCTAAGATGGTAAAATCACTATTGCACTAGTTATGCGATGTGCTGCTTCTCAAAACTTACATTCAAAACTCAAATTCAAATAAACACACAAAACATTGTATTATAACATAATATATTGTAATGAACATAGCAGCATATAGGAACACAAAATTAACTTTGGTAAAATTGGTTCTTGCAGCATGATCAAACACAACACAGCATTCACAGACCATCTGGTACCTGCCTTGGTGATCTTACATTTATCAATGCTCGGGAACAACCAAAAACAACAATTCTCCTCTGTTGCAACAGAATCCCTTCAGCTGAAATTAGCTATTTTAAATGTCATATATTTGTCCATTTCTTTTCTATATATAATAATATAACAATGTCATAACTGGAAAGAACTTGCACTGTATTGTATGTTTTTGAGACATGGCTGAACAGTACCACTGGTATAATAATGATAGAGGCTTGTCCCCCTAACTATAAATATGATCACTCCTCCAGACAGGAAAGGATGTGGGTTGGCAGTAATTGTCTTTACACAGTTTAAGTTCACTTCAAGGTCATCGACTTGGGTGAGATTATGTAATTTGAATATTTTGCTTAGATGACCATGCTGACATTACTGTACACACACACACAATTTTTCTCCAAAATGTATACAGAAATTCTCTTAGTGTTTACCTCACAAGTATGGGCGACAGGTGATCGAAAAGTCACTGGTTTGAACCCCGCTTACTTCTCACCAAGTGTCGACGTGTCCATGAGCAAGACACCTAACCCTAACTGCTCTCGGTGGTCAGGTGTCTCCTTGCATGGCTGACATCACCTGCACATACTGTACAGAGCTTTGAGTGGTCGGAAAAGCACTATATAAATCCATGTACCATTAAACTCCCGAGGTGTCTTTGAGCAAGTGTATGAATGTGTGTATAAATGGGTGAAATGTGAGGCAATACTGTAAAGCGTTGTCATTAGAAATGAACAGCATATATACTGTATACTGTACCATCTATTCACAACAACCTTTGCTCTGAACTGTTACACTGCTACTAAAAATGGTAACATTTTCTTTTCTAATGCTTATTTTACAGATTGTCCTTATTTTCTGCATTTTCAAGAGCTGATAAGTCTCGGACCTCCATTTATTCACTGTGGGAAACATTAGAGAATTTTGGAACCTCCATAGGCCTAACCTACTTTGAGACTTTTATTTTTCAGTTTGGTTATTTCATTATTTCTTATTCAATTCATCCACATTTTCATACTGAATGCTTAGAATCTAGCTGTAGCTCCTTATCTCAATTTGAGGTGACTACGGCAGCCAATTAGATACTGCTAGCAGTGCACTACAGAGAGAATACATACTTATCCTTGTTTGAAGGATAAGGGAAATCATTTTTATTATTTATTATTTTATTAACATGATTGTTTTTCTTACTCTAATTAACTTTTTTTATTTTTTTATTTTTTTTACAATTCTATGATTGTTTTTCTAATTTCACTGTTATTCACTGTAAATAAATTAGATGCAATTATTGTATGGCTATTGATTCATTTTATTTCACTTTATGGCATTTACACATTTAGCATTTTGCAATTAATTAATTAAACTGCAATTGTATAAAAGGTGACATACAAATATACTATTATTATTATTATTATTATTATTATTGCACTATGATGGCTGCTAAATGTTTGTTTCTGTTTTCAACTTGAAATAACAAGCAGGACTTCCTGTCATGGAAGCAAAGTCAGAAGCAACAAATGACAAAGATGGGGGGAAAAGCCATGTGTAAATATTGGCTTAACTTTCCATAGAGAGAGAACCTTTGAGGAGCTTAACGGACTTAGGACTCATCCATCAGCCATTGTGACGGCTATAGCTCATGAGCCATTCCCTTTGTGTCTTTGTAGTCGATTCAGGTAACGATCACAGGATTGCCTTAACGCGTCCCACGTGAGAAGTTACTAGAATCTTTTATGAATCATGGACTTTGGAAATTGTGTAATATACAGTATGCTTGAAATGTGTGTGTATATTGGACGGGTTTTCCAGTTTGAAAGTAGCACAGCAACTGATTTGTGCAAATGAAGGTCAAGGTCAGGGCCTATCTACAATAGCAGGTGACCACACCTTAGGGCAGCAGCTCCATAATTTTAATGTCAAACTTGGATCGACATTGTTATTACTGTTGGCCAACATCACACACAGTATTGCTTATTGTTTTGCATTCATGTGCTGATGTAACATATTATATTGACGGTAGCAACTGAGGCCCCTTTCTGATAAATGTTTTACAATTCCAGTAAATGTTGGAACGGTGAGGATGATGTGATGACTCATAATTGCATTTTACACATATGAAATGGAGCCCATCAACTCAAATGAAAACAACACTTTAATGAGTGCCTGTCATCGAATAACGTAAATAAAATGTATCAGCTCTTGACGGATATGGTAATTTAGCTTTTGTATAAGGTCAGCGATCGCAAGCTACCATACTAAACTTATACTTTTTGTCAAATTCAGCAAATATTGTATCTCCTCACGATTTGCCCGTTTTGTGTAAAAAAAAAAAAGAACAGTACCGTTCTAAACAGTCCTGGCTCTGTAAATTGGAAAACAGACAAAGTGGTGCAGACACCACACAACACTATTCAAGCCTTGGCAATACGTTTCCAATGTGGGGGCTGGAGCTTCTGAGGAAGCGCCCTATGGTATTGAAGAGCGAGGTGTTTTTGTTTTTATCCAGTTCAAATATCAACAATCTTTATGCAGAATGACCTTTAAATTGTTATGGCAAAACTGAGAAAGAAAGTTGACCATATAAAAAATATAGTCACATTCTATCTATATTGAATAGGTAAACCTACATGGCAGTGTTCTGTACAAAACAACAGAAATGTAGGGTTTGAAGGAAGAGCTGCTGGTTGCAGAAAAACCTGCATTGGCTGGCAGTGGAGATCTGAGATTCAGTTCACAGCCCTTAGCATGCAGCAGTACCACCATTCATTGTATATCTCATCCACTGGACCAGTCCCTACTGAACTAACTGAACTAATATACCACCCTGATTATCATCACTGCAGAACTGTTCAAAATACCTCGCACTACTATTGTCATTCCATTGTTCTGTCTCAAGTTATTTTGCGTTTGTCCACAAACTGTGTATATAGACCTGCCTCAAAAACGTCTAGCCAGTGTTTTTTTACTGGGTTGAAATTGGCATACCACTGATTTTATATTTCATATTATGCAGGATGTAAAACAGGAAGTGCCTGAAGAGTTGTTTTACTTATCTGATATTATCTTAATTGAATGCAATTTGTCTATAATGTAGTAGTATAATGTAGGCCTACTACATCTGCTATTTCTGAGTCATATTGTTTAAAATTGTCATTATCAGAATCAAAGCCATATAACTTCATTTTGGGATACAGTAGACCTATGTCTGTAGTGATAGGGCTACCGATATCGGCACGCCGTTTGTGTGGAATTTGCCATCATTCATGTGTCCGATGATCTGTGTTCAAATGGATTAAACATTACCATATTACATTACCAGACCCACATTGAAATAATAACTGCAGTTGAGACACAGGGTGCGTTAAATGTTTGCTCATATACTATCAATATAGTTTACAGTTCTAGTGATTAATGTGTCCATTTGTAGTCTGCCATGTTGACGCATGTAACCCTTTTACTTTTGATTGGGCTGTAATTCATTTCCCATGCCCATTGCGGTAGGTTTCTGAAGTGTGCGGGCCACTAGGCCGCTGTTGTGATTATACATGACTGCACAATGCTTCCTTCCTGCAGTGTTTTTTGCAATTTCATACACAGAACCGGTAAACAGAAGGAAATTCTGAAGAATGACTAACTAATTATTAACTACTCTGTATGTTGCATCACTTCAAGGGACACAATAATACTGTATTACACAATTCCGTTATTTTCCCACCAGCAGGTGATTCCCCAACATTTTCGCAAAAATCGTGCAAACGTGTGTCACACTCCTTAGCTGACTGTTAGCTGGTCTTGTACCGATAGAGTCATGGCTGGAAATGTGTGTTATTCACTATTTTAGCCTATCACGCCATTAACTCAGGGCTATTCAATTACAAATTCAGGTGGGCCAGATTATAACAAGAGAAACTGTAGGTGGGCCATATATTTTCAGCAATTATTTATGTGAGCGTTTACGAGACAACGAGAGCATCCGCCAGCAGCTTTGTTATTGTTCAACGTGTCAAGTCAATGGAGAAGGTTTTCTATAGAATTATAGGATACTGCTTATTCCAAGTCCGGCATTTGGGCTTTTGCACGGCACAATAGCAGCCACACCCACATGCATACAGCTCTTGTAGGTGTTCTACAACTAAAATATTTGTTTGACAAAGTAAAGACAAAAACGTTGGCTAGACTATTGGCACAATATTCCAGATATTCCTACTGGTATGTGTTCAAATGTGACTAGTACCATACCCAATCATAATCCTCACTAACAGGAGCTACAGTATGTGCACATATTTCCCTTAGACTAATTTCGTCACGTTGGTTATTAGGTCTGGACTACTACATTAGATTTACAAACAGACTTTGTCATTATGTCTTTTCTGTAGAACAGTTAATAATAACTAATATACAGTAATATATTGACTTGATTCTAGGGCTGTCCGGAATACAATTTTACAGGTTTCGAATACTTGATGGTATTTCCGAACGAGAATTCGAATACTCTTTCTCAAAAACACCATTAAAAAACGAAACTATAATTAGGAAGTATAACAGACGTAATCTTCGATTCCTAGCTTCAGAATATTTGAATATTTGAATACCAGTATTTAAATCAAATACATACCCAACGAACGAATACCCAAATAATAAAATATTTGGGGCCAGTCGTTCTTGATTCGTATAGTGGTTATACAGTATATTGAGCTAATGTATAATGGTCAAGGGTGCAATCCCCTCAACGGCCATATGGGGGCAGTTGGTGGGCCGCATTTGGCCCGCAGGTTGCCAATTGGATATGCCTGCATTAAGTGCTGTGATGGCCTTGCCTTTTTGGTTGTTTACTCCCTATTGGCTGGATGAGTAGGCCCTTATTAGTATAGTGAGGTGCACCTGGGCCTATTCCAGAGTAGTTTAGAGCAGGGGTCCCCAACCCTGGTCCTCGGGGAACGCTGCCCTGCATGTTTTAGGTGTCTCCCTGCTCCAACATATCTGATTCAAATGAATGGCTCGTTACCAGGATTCTAACGAGCCATTCATTTGAATCAGCTGCGTTGGAGCAGGGAGACACCTAAAACATGCAGGGCAGCGTTCCCCCCGAGGACCAGGGTTGGGGAACACTGGTTTAGAGAGTATGTGATGCATTACACTCTTGTCTCTGACCCTGCTGCCACCACACATGCCATTAGTTGTTCGGTTTGTTTCCTCTAGTTAGCATACAACAAGCACCATTTATATTCAGTACATGCACCTACGGACATTCACACCTCATTGTATGTTAGTTTGGAGATTTGTGTTTAGTTTCCGGCCCTTGAGCCAGGCCGTATCAATGCCAAAATGACTAATCACAGGTTGAGATAAGGGAATGCTTATAGGAGTGTGCTCTATGTCAGACTGACTTGAGGTGCGTGCACACACACACACACACACACACACATACGCACACACAAGGTATAGGCTATAAAGTAGACTATATTCCACACATCTACAATGAATTACCCATTTCAAAATATTTATTTCTAATAATGAGCAGCACTACACTTACATTGTCAGTTCTTGCCGCGTAGTTTTTCTTTTATATGTAGGCTAAAAGACAGCTGTGTACGATCATATTCAGAGGAGCACCGTATCATAAAACAGTAGCGTAATTACCACAAGATGTCAGTAATGTCACACTGTAAAGTCACAGAATACTGAGCGCATTATCTAGTTAAATACAATACTAATAGAAGAGCATGAATGCTACATGCATGTGTAGTTGCATAGAAAATATAACCAATATGCTAATGAAATGTTTGTTACAGGTTATGACAATTGGAACAATATCACAATGACCATGTTGTTAGGGCTACCAAGTTATTCAGTATTAAAAGGTCTGTGTAGCCACTGACCTATAAAAAGGGTGTAGCCTATAGACCCTTTGAGGTTCAGAAGTTATAATGTATAGCCATATCAAAAATTTAGTTGACAAAAGTGCATTTGTTATATATATATATATTTCTTTTTTTAAATTCTTTTGTTTACTTGCTATTGGTTTCATTAGCATAATTATGATTCGAGTCAAAGGGAATTTCAGACTATAACTAATTTCACAATTTATAAAACCTCTTCTCAATCCATTGTTCATTTTTAGCCTATATCAAGACCAGATATATCTTGCCTTGATAACAGGCTGACTCGCACGCACACAAGCAGGTTTAGCAGGTTTTTCACCTTGTAGTAGGCCACATACACTACATTTGATGGGCACGCAAGATAGATTCACGGGATTATGTGACAATCTATTGCCAGGCTTGCAAATTGTGTGCTACCAGTGGTTCAACTTCATTTTAATTAAATGCACATTTATCAACTCCATTGTTAATTTATATGCCAATATATCAACCTCATTCCATGTTTATGTTATTTAAAAGGGTCATCTAGTCTTACCTGTCGTCACCATACTTTATGTGAGAGAGGATATGGTGCCAGAGGAAATTAAATATGAACTCTCAGAGCTCTCAAATTTGTCTGAAGACAATGCACATTAATTAACTCGAGCACTTTGTAAATCATCATGTTAACATGACACATTTTCTTAACACCTCTCATACAGACATGTTAATTGATTATATGTCTCTTTGGTTTCAGTGAATAAGCATTTTAATGCTTGGGAAAATCTATCCAATATAGTCTGCCCATGATGGATTTTCCATTTTTGTTTAGATATACAAAACACTATACACAACTGTACAAGTAAAAAGAACTATGCAAACAATGTTATACTTTTTTGTGAATGTTAAACATTCTGAAGGTGTTTTATTTTTCTCATATCGTTCCCCCAGAAATGTAAGGAATATAAATTGCCGTGGCACCTATAACAAGAGCATTTCCGAGAATTATTTTGAGAATATTCAAGAAATAGCATATTTTAACCAACCCCATAGTTTTGTGAGCCAGAGGTTGACCCCTAGCTGCAACAAGTACTCTATTTCAGGGGTCAGCATTTTTTGGCATAGCGTCTTGTATTCAGGGCCAACATCCTTCCTCATGTTGTATCCCAGGATTGAAGACACTCCGAATGGCTGCCACGGCAACAATCTGCTATCCCGAATCTGCCTCGGTTCGACTGCATGACCCCCCTCAATACAGATGCTGTTCATTTCGCTGTTCCTCCTCTGTAACTCCTTGACCTCCTGCGCCATTCTTTGTCTCCCATAAGCCTCTACTTTGGCCCAGAAGGTGGCGTTGAAATGCTGATAAAGGCGCCAGTCTACCCCGTTCCACTCCAGGGCTTTGGCTCTCAGTTCAGGGGCCATTCGAGACGAAGAGGAGCCTTTGCGGACGTTGAGCTTGAAATACAGCATGTCCTCCATGGTCCAGCACAGCAGGTCCTTGAGCAAAATAAGAGACTCTTCGAAATATTCTGCAATTAATACCAAATGAAAATGTTTAGAAAGGGTATGGATTGCCCTCAGAACCTGCACGTCATTTGCATCCAGGTTGTTGTCAAAACCCATGTCAAAGAAGAGCAGATTCCTCAGATAGAAGGAGTTGAAAGCGTCTGGAGTATAGTAGGCCCACGGGTCATGCAGAAATGCAGCCATTTTGTCCTCGCCAGAGATGCTCCATGTCAGTGGAATGACTCGGCGGTAATAGTCAAAGGAAGACGCGAACAGCTCAGCGGGGTCTCGGAGAATGCTGATGTACACGGCGTCATCCGGCAAGAGCTTGGCCACCTCGTGTGCGTCAAAGCGCATGTGGTTACAGATGATGTTGAAACAATCCCCGGGCTGGTAGTCCCTGACTTGGGAGCGCAGGAAAGGCGACGGATAGAAAAAGTCATTGCGACCGTCCGGGAAGGCAAACTTCAATCCGTGCTTCTCTCCAAATCTAAAGAGGATGTTGAGTAAAGTGCTGCTTGCCGTTTTGTGGGTCTTCATGAACATGATGCTCTTCTTAGCAGAGCAGTGCTCAGTTTGAGTGGGGATAATCCTGTTACCTTCGTGTGTTTTTGGCATGTTTATAGCACACGAAGAAGAAGGCAAATTCCTGCAAATAAAGTAAAATGAACTTTTTTACAAAACAACACATTTCCTCGAAAACGTTCATAACGTTCTTGAACTACTTTCAAATACGTTTTCTCCTTTTAATGGGCATGGAGAGTGTTGCTCAATGACTTGTAGCGGCATATTTGGAACATAATTGTGAGTTTTTAGTACCATTACCAAATGTCTTGCTTGCAAAGAGAGAGCTACAGGTACCAATGTCAGAGCTCTAGGTCTAACTGCTTAAGGGAGTGTGGTCTTTGAAGCTGTCTTATAGCAACACAATCACAATGAATGCTTTTAAAGTGTAACTGCACCCCTGCGCGGAGCCTAACTCCACCCACTACAACTTTGAAAAATGCTTCAAGGAGCTGATTGATGGGAGAGAAGGGGCTGAGAGGGGGACCCCCGTTAGCATTAATGTTATCGTTGAAAACAGGCCAGGTCCTGGGGTGATTAATGGATATGACGTGTAGATCTGTTTTGTCAATGTTAACAGCAACACTGACGTGTCTCATCACAGATCAGTCCTATTTCTTTGTTCACAGCTCAAAAAACACATTTTAGGGTGCATTTTAATGTACTTTTAACTGACTTGGAGGCAGGTACATCTGGCTGTACATCTTTTAAAGTATTCATTTTACACTTGTTTTATTGCAGATGATCACTTATTATTATAAATTTATTTCTAAATAATGTTATTTATTTTAATGTAAATTATTGTCTTCTTCTTGTGTTTTTATGCCTGAAACTGTTATTTATGCTGCTGTCTTGGCCAGGACGCTTTTGTAAAAGAGATGTTTAATCTCAATAAAACTTATCCTGGTTAAATAAAGGTTATAATAATAATAATAATAATAATAATAATAATATCAACAACAACAACAAAAACACATTGAGAGTCTTTGTGGTCTTTGCTATAGCATCACCTTGAATGTGCAAAGTATTTAAATACATTCATCCTTGACCAACAACATTTGATTATAACCAGATGAGATCTTTTGGAAACCCTTTCACACAGATAGACTGGCCCCACACTAGAGAATTTTTGGCCCGATTCTGGATCCAATTTGCCCCTCCTGATAAAAGGACTCTTGCACCAACATATTGTAAATTGTCAAACCAACACATAGTCAATCCCATCATATTTATTATGCAGTGGAGGATTTGCTCACTTTCTGAATATTTACCTGATGTTAACATGGGCTGGGCTTGACAAGCAGTACAATACAACCATGGTGCTCAGCATTAACGTCCAGAGTGCCAACCCCCGTACTACTAATGTTGTCTTCTTTCTTCTCATGCCAAACATGCCTAACTGTGACGGTGAGCCTAAAAGGACAAATCAGACAGATCAGATGGTTTTGGGTTGGATAGAAAACGCCCCCCAAAAAGGTCCTGTGACCTTATGACGAAGAGAGAGGGTGCAGTGGTGCAATTACAAGCACAAAGTAGTCATCAAACACTTAAAGGTGCTCTATATCAGTGTTTCCCAACCGTGGTCATGGGAGTACCCCTGCTCCAACACACAAACATTAACATAAAAGGCAAACAACTATGTTCTATATAAAAAGTAATTGCATCCTGTGCACAATGACATCACACCCCCCTGTGTGTGTTGTCATCCAAGCTTCTCGAGTCTTGGTTTTCATAGCCACAGTGCGTGTGTGGGCCGTGAAACGTTTGTTTTGGTCTGAGACGCTGGGGCGCTTACTGTGACACGTAGTGACAGAACACAGTAGAGCCACTTTAAATGCAAAGAATTATATAGTAAAGACAATATGTATTGCATATTATTAACATTAAGGTGGGGGTTAGGCATCGTTCAAATTAAGCAATACGGGTGGGTGCACAAGTGGAGCACGCAGAAATCCATGCCATCCTTCAGAGCAACATCTAAATTGCACCACTGAATGTAGTCTTCATTGTAGTAACAGCTTGAAATAAGTATTCACAGTGGCATTGAAGGAGATGAGCTGAAAACATCATGGGAATATAGTGGGTATCTGATAACAGAGAACACTGCTGTTTTCTCAAAACAACTCACAGGCCGCATGTATACAAAACAAATATGTTCTTTAACCCATGGCCATCCCGGTGGCCACAAGAGGCATGTCAGAGAACGACATCAAGATAATATAAAGATGAATGGGGGAGTCAGCTATCCTGGACTAAGGCTGTTAAATATCAACAAGCTTTCTCCAGATAGACTGACTATATGTATACCTTTAAGTGTTGACTTTTATAATTGTATTATCCAGCATAGGCTACAGTAGAATGGAAAATATAGATTAACGCGAAAGAAAACCTAATAATGCTATGTACTAAAAATGCTATGTTCTATTTGACATCGATTGTCATCTCTGTCATCGGCGATATGTCAAATGATATGGCAGCTAACGCTAAATTAATCCCGACGAGGCGAACATTCATGCAATCCAGACAGCCCAGACCCACGTTGCTCTCAGATCTATTTTTGCTGAGATTGTAGTCTGGAGACGGGAACTTTCTACAATCATATACCTTTACTTACACACTTTACTTGTCTGAAGTGTTACCTAGTTTTGTAAAGTCTGCTCCATAGTGTATTGATTAGCTAGCCACGCCAATTCAGATGCGGAGATCAATCCCCAATCAGGTCAAGACAAAATGTTCATGACGTGAATTTTGGGTTATACCAGGCTAAGGTTTGCTATATAATGCTAAATGTAAATTGCATCTACCAGACCAAAATGAATGGCCTAAGTACAGTATACTCTGATAGGCAGTGACAGGTGAAATACGCATAACCGGTGACCTGACATTTTATCTTAAGTGTGAATTGTCCTATGGGCAGCCTATAAAGTAGCCTACATGTCTACTCATCATAGAACATAAATATAGGCTTAATGTCATTTTGTTGCGTCATGCCTCCTAACCCTTATTTTGTTGTGGCAGCACATAAGAAAAGTTATTTTGTCCCGTCGAATCATCTTAAACTTGTTGTGGTGGCTATCTTTTGCGTGAATTATCACACCTGTACACAAAGCCTATATATAGTTCTGCTTGTCACAAGTGCATAAAAATAGCAGTCCTTGCGTCATACCATAACCTTATTTTGGCATGGTAGCAAAATAGAATAGCCTATGACACGTTGACCCGGTGTCGAATCAAATGTATATTGTGAAATATAAGCCTACTATAGGGTTTACGAACAAATACATGAATGAACTTTTAGCGCATCTACATGGATTTCTTATTAGTATTCCTATTCGGACACGAGCAGCTATGGAAACCAAATGTATAGGAGAAAGAACTAGACGTACTTGCAAGAAATTAACATATTTTGTTCAGCAACGGCAGTGGACGCCTCCAATAATTCAGATTGGGTATTATAAGGATGCCCTGAAGATAGACTGTCACTGGATTTGGCCGCCGGGTGAAACCAGTAGCTTTCAAATAATGCACATTGACTCTGAACCACATTGTGCGCTTATTTCTACAATGAAAGCATAACTATCAGACTATGCTGTTAAAGGACAGTAAGTGATTTAGCTATGGAATTATAGGCTGTTAAAGGACAGTCAATTTAGAAGGCTAATAACGTGCATTGGAGCAGGATAAATACTGAGCTGATTCGAATGCTCTCTACACTTTTATATTCTCGTGGCGTTACGGGGAGGGGTAGGCAAATTGGCGGACCATCTACGTATCTAGTCCCCCGTTTCTGGCCCTCCCAAAAATCCTGAACAGATAAATTATGAAAATTGAACAGTCTAACGCTACAATACAATACTACATAGTTAACTGTGTTCTCACATGTTTAAAGGAATGGATTTCTAACATATGTATTTTCAAGAAAAATCTCTGAATATGCTTTATACAATCTTAAAAGATTTATGAACTCATATGATAAAATATGCCACATTGCAGTTTGTTTGTGTTGATGACTTCAGTCCTTAAGTGGTGCGAATCATCCAAAAGTAAGTTTGAACAATAGCTCCGCAGTATCTGGGCTCCCTGAGAGGCTGAGTATGAGTAGCCAAAATCATAAACCATTATTTGAACAAAGGATGCAATTGCCCAACACTGATGAATGCAATAAATAGACAATAAAATGTGTAACCATTTTACATGACCGGATACATTATTTAGATACATGTACAGTATACCATTATTAGTAATGTGTATGGTGTACATTACATGCGTATGTACAAGTAGATATCTTGCTCGAGTGTTGGTTTCTACATATTGTAGCGAAGTAGGGGGAGAGTCTAATAGACAAATTAGTTAAGGACAGACACATTGACACCCAGTCAGATGGGATGATAGAAAGGTTCAACCGTACCTTGTAGTCAATGTTGTCGCTCTTCATTGAGAAGAATCAGTCTAACTGGGATGTGTTGCTCCCTTTTGTTATGATGGCATACCGTAGTAGTATACATGCTAGTACTGGATTTACTCCATACAAGGTGTTGTTTGGACAGGAGATGGTATTACCGGTGGATGTCATGCTTGAGATGAGGGATGAAGAGCAATTCACTTCAGTTAATGAGTATGTCTCAAAACTATCCGAAACACTGGCTTCAGTAGTAAAGGCAGTCAAGCTGCATCAAGAGAAAGCCTCAGGACGACAAAAGAAAAATTTAGATTTTTGGGCCAATTTTCAATATTATTCAGAGGGGGACTTGGTATGGGTTCGGAGTAAGGTTAGACAAAGGGGGTTGTGCCCTGAACTTCAGCGGCGGTATAAGGGCCCATATAAAGTTAAGGAAAGGGTTAAGGAAGTATTGTACAATCTAGTTTCCGTAGAGGGGGGTCCAGAGGTCGTGGTGCATTTTAACAGGATTAAGCCATATTTTTCCCCCTGTAGAGATACAGCAGCCACCCGGAGTGATGTATTTCGGCAACGAGTTGCCGGTCCGGGAAATGGTTGTAAACAGTCGGGGGCGTCTTGGCGAGATGGTTATCGCTGGAGGGAATTACCAGGGAGTTCCGGTGGCATGGCCTTGACAGGCCAGCAGTGCACGGCGCAGCCAGAGAGGAGTCAAGGGCTGGGACTGAACTTGTCGGACCAGAGGCCAGCTGGAGCAGCAGAGGAGACTACGTCAGCAGAAGCCGACAGCCAACAGACTATAAGTGGAGACGGTGGGACTCTACTGCAACAGCCCCTGGTTGGAGCAGGAGGAAACATGGAGCCTGGGGGTCAGCAGCACAGGCGTTTGCAGCGTCAGCGAAGGCCCACAGTGTGGACTGATGAATATGAGATGTTGGCATGACTCGAGGACGAATCTTTTGGTGAAGGGAGGGAAGAGTGTAGCGAAGTAGGGGGAGAGTCTAATAGACTAATTAGTTAAGGACAGACACCTGTGGGAGAGGGGATAAATGTTAG
>JAODTR010039660.1:2116-20015 GCA_025399935.1 Amblyopsis rosae | reverse complement strand
CATATCAGGAACTGGCAGTATCTCTGCTCCACTTTGACCGATTCATGCCAAACTTGTCGGGTGAGCTGGCGGGGGTGTCCCGAGTTTGGCGGGCGGCTTTGGTGCTGCTGCGGTTTCTGATTGGGCTAGGCCCGTCCATGGCTGCTTGCAGCTATATTATTATTAATAGGTTTGCTCATATCCCTGCTTGCACCTTATTCTACATGTCCCTCTCCATGCTGACATCAAATATGGAGATATTTTACTGTGGACATTTAAAGATAATGCATGTTAAAAACCATCTCCATTGTACATATGCACTTTATAGCTCATGTTTGAGCACCCATAAAATAAAACTCTTAATAGGTTTGCTCATATCTCAGCTTGAACTTTATTGTTGATGTCCCTCTTCATGCTGACATCTAATATGGAGACTTTTTACTGTGGAATTGTAAAGATATAACATGTTGAAAATCATCTCCATAACACATTTTCGCAGACACAGGGCTTGTGTTTGAGCATCGATAAAATAATATTCTAATATGGAGACATTTTACTGTGGAATTGTAAAGAAAACATGTTGAAAATCATCTCCATAACACATTGTCACAGATACAGGGCTTATGTTTGAGCATCAATAGAATTATATTCTTAATAGGTTTGCTCACATCTCTAGGTAAAGGATGCGGTAATTGCTTGTGGTATTCGCGGCTATTGAGAATTCACTAGATGCTGCAGTTTCATTTACGTAGGCTTACCTGACGAACCCCTGATTCCCCTCATCCAACTTCTCAGGCACAGAATCACTTTTCGACTTGCTCTTGGATTTGAAGATTTTGAACTTTGTCTTCTCTTCCCCGTTGTTGTGACTGCCATTCTCCACCGATTTATCAGGGTTGGCTTCGTTCTTAGAGAAAAAACTTTTCACAAGCTTTCTGGATGAAGGCTTTTTCGACATATTTGCAGCTAAAAGTCGAGGCGCGTCAAATGTTCCTCCCGCGATGGTAGACTTGTCATCGAAGTATCATGAATCCTGGACATATGAAAATATTCTCTTGCCGACAACTATTCCTGCTTGTTGATGTCTGTGCAACACGTAGAACCACAGAGCACATACATGCACAGCACAGGTGAGGTGTGGCAAACAATGGAACACACCCCTCTCCAATGGCGCATCATAGCCCATCCGCATGCATGATGGTTTAACAAGAGAAAAATACGGCAAATGTTACTTTAATTTTAAACAAACACCCACCGGCCTTACATTTTGTGCTAATATCCCTTACAGAGATACATTTATCAAGTTATTTAGAGATACAAATAAGAAACAGCGCCCTCTGGTGTAATCTACGTGTCATTTCAGTGATGATAACATAATTAACCATGGGTTCTGAGCGTGTTTTATTTGATGACACATCACTAGGCACTAGTAGTTTAGCTTAAAAAACTATGATAGCATATATCTGTAAACTCAGACAAAAAAAATGACAGATTATATAAGTGACATGACATTTATGTTTTAATTCAAGCAGGACAATAAATACAGTGTGCATGCGCCTACATTTTACATTATTCTGTTGTATTTCCTGCTTGCAGTGCATTGACAGAGTGGTTGCATAAAATGTCAATCACAATTTGGAGAAAAGTGTTGATGATTGATGTTAGTCAAGGATGCTTTTGCATGTAAGTCAACTCTGGGGTTTTCACCAGTGTAAGATCCAGTCTTGTTGCCTGAGACATCCAGGCAACAAGACTGTATGCCTTCTTTTTTATATTGCTGTCACCTTGAAAATGATACAGAAAATAACAATTTGATACATCATAATATGCTGCTGAAGATTTGTCATCCATCAGCAAGTCTGGGGAGAAAAAACATTGTATGACTTATGGTCATGCCATGTATTACATCAAAACCACTGGAGGTCAACCAGGGACAGGATCGGGCTTGGTGTCAGTGAAGATAACCCTTACATTTGATGTACTTCAGTCCAAGCCTGTGCGTTAAAATATACTTATACTTCAAATATACCCAGCTGCAGTGCCCTGTCTCATGACTAGTCTTACTCAGGAATTGCAACAAATTACTATTTACTTATTACTCCTTCAAAAAGTAATATTACTTTGCTTATTACTGGGTATTAAAAGTAGTTACGTTACATTACTATATTACTTTCACAATCACTACCCTGCCTCGACCCTTCTGAAAATGATAACCTGTGTAGCCAGCTCATTGAATTGAATCCTCTTTATTGGAACAATATTTAACCTTAGGAGTCATCAATCAGCCAAAGTGAAAACATTGCAGCCTCTCAAACCAGATCGGACAGGTTGGTTCAATTAGCCAACCCTAAGTTTGCTAGGACCAGACATCTCATTCTTGTAATGCAGCATTACTTGGATTAGTAATTGTAATATTATTACTATTTTGAAAATAGTAATTAGTTTAGTTACACTACTAATTACTGGAAAAAATAATAATATTACAGAAACTAGTTTCTAGTAACTAGTTACTGGCCAACACTGCTTATGCCATGAACTCAACTTAGCTTTATATGTGGGCATCACCCATAAGGCCATAATACATCCATGCATCAGAATGGATAGCAACATTTAACAGACATGCCCCCATAGCATCACATTCATAGACTAACATATACATGTAGAGGTCAATACACATTGGAGAGTTTGAGAGCTTTTCACATTCACTGACAGGAATAAGGGTCAGCACATCATCAAAGGGATACCAAAGGAGATTGTCCCTCAGCAACCAGAAGAAGAAACTCTCTTTAGTCGTTACTGTGCATGCATGGGCCACATTCATCTTACTCACACATATACATTTCTGTTCTGACATTGAAGACCCAAGTTGAGAGCTGACTGGAGATTCTGGTTTGACTGGAGGATCAGGGCTGACGGGAATAAATGTTTTCTCTTATGTTGAATGGTATGGACTGCATTTATATATAGTAGCGCTTTCCTAGCCGTCAGGCCACCCAAAGAGCTGTATTGCTTCACATTTGATTCAGCTACTCGCACACACATTCATACACCGATGGTGGCGGTGGTGGTTACTGCCTCTCTCCACTTATTTCACCAGGCACGCTGCTCTGTACTGATGTCTTTCCTTCACTTCTCTATCTACTTTTCTATAGTCTCTTCTGTTCATCAGCGTTATCCCACGGCACTATAGCACCTCTGATGTTCAGCTATGCTTAATAGTGTGCCAAAAATAAAGCACAGCGGAAGTTCAGCCAGGACACGAGTCACGTTGCTGGGTCGTCAGCTGACAGACCAGCCGATTGCTTCTATACACACATTGGCCAATAGTTAGGGTGCGTTTATGCTTAAAATGGATTACCTGCCCTTGCTAGCCTGTTAGCTTCCTCCTCCTGCCCCAGCACCGCCTTGTTTTGCTGTGCGTTTGTGTTGCTTGTTGTATGTTGTCTTTGTGGCTTGCTCTGTTCTGTTCCTCGGGGGTGGGGGTCCCTTGCTGCTCTCCCTGTTTTTGGCTTTCCATGTATGAGTATTGAAAGAGCTTTCCATGCACATACATGGAAATAGCTTTCCATGTATGTGCATGGAAGGGCAGGGAGCTCCCAGAACAGAGCCATACCTCCAAATGTAAATAATGAAGTTAATAAAATATTACTTTGACATAATAGTCCTGACTGAACTCAAATAATGTATTTTTACCTATTGAAAATTATATATTTTACACAACTGCATGTTGTGTATATAATGTGATTGTTACTAATTATATTGTATTGCTTTTTGTATTTGTATTGTATTGCATTTTGTATTCGTATTGTATTTAGTACAGCTTACTGTTACTTCCTGTTGACCTCTTGCCAGATCCTGCAACGTTCTTGACTTGAACAATTACTTTTTAAATAGACAAAAATCATTTGTGTACTTCGTGTCACAATTCAAACGGGATTTAAAAATATTTTTATTCTCGCCGGGACGTTTTTTGAATGACGTCATCTTGCGCACTAGCTAGGCCATTCCATTACGTGTTCTTCGAATGTCTTTCCTAGCCTCGGAAGGACCCGACTAGGAAGGCTCTTGGAAGGATCCGTCCTACCGAGGAAGCATCCATGACATATATGTGTACCAGAGTTTCCGTAGACTAGCCTATCGATAACAAACAGCTTTTTGGTTAGATTCCTGTCTGTCACAAATGTGTAATTTATGATATTTTCAAATCTTTAGCGGTTATATCACAAATTGCATCAAAGACACATAGGCTACAATACTGTAAACATTAATTATTAGTCTAAGCACTGATTTGCAGTAGGCTGCAGGCATATAGCAGGCTCTCCAAATGGTAACCCCCATCCCCAAATCAATTGGACTGTATTAGTATTTGTAGTCTACATGTATTCACATTCAACTTTTATTTTCTTACAGTTAGCCTATTAGTATACATAATATAAATGTTTGACAATGCTATAGCCTACGGCTGACTGTGAGGGCTGTGATTCAGATGTATTGCTATACTTGTCTCATACCAGCTGGGAAACCGGGTTGCACGTTGTGAAGCCGTTTGCTCCAGACCGCACAACGCACGGTTAAACAGATTTCTTTTACTTGCCCTTTTGACATGCATTAGGCTACCAGTAGATGGCAGCACCGTTCTTATCCGCCAGGACGTTTAGGCACACGAATCGGTTCTTCTCAATTTCTTACTGTAAAATACAACTTCTGAAACATATAAACACATTCTCAAATCTGTAAACACAATCCGTGTTTAGCATAACATTAGTATTATTATTGCAGGTTTTCACCTGCAATATGCCCTAAGACCCTCAACACTTCTGTCAATGATTAGCCCACATTTGCACCATAAAGCACTGTCAAAATTAAATCTGCATGCCTGTTCCATTACATTCAATAAGTAAATCCATGTTACCGTCAACATTATTCTAGTTTATTATATATTGTGTTTACACAATTGAGAAAACCTGCACTGTAAACTTACTTCTCACCATAAAACACCAACATAGGATAAGCATATGGCAAGTAAGGCCTAAACCACAAACCAATGGAGCAGGGGTCTGTTTCAATAAAGCAATTCAAAATAATATCAATGTCTTATTCAATGTAAAACCAACTGAAATAGACTGAATGTGTACACAATCATCAGATTTTTCCAAAACAATTGATTCTTAGCTTAGGTGGCTGCTACTGCATGTCTTTCATATAAATACATAAAAAGTGTGACAGTGTATGCACACTGAAACAATGTATGTATTTATCTGGTATTTATATGGTGTTGTTTTCCTTTAGCGGAGTCAATTACTGGGCCGTTCTCAATGTGAGAATGTGCTTATTATAATGCATGATCAGGACTGGACAGTTATAGTTCACATATATATGATGTATGCATGACAGTATCTGAATATACTGTATATGAGCCCCTTCATTATATAAGGATTGGGTTCACACCTTGATGACTGATAAAAAATATATACATGCTGCTACATTTCTCATACACTTTCTTGTTCATCATTATTTTGTAATATGTAAAACGCAGAGTGCTTATGTGGAATATTAAGTGACATATAAAGATATATAAATATAAGATGGATGGATAAAAAAAAATGGTTATTGTTCCATAAACATGTATATAACACCATGTTATTTTGAGCCATGCAGAGTGGGACACATTCAATAGTTATGCAATACAATGGTGTACATCATATTAATATAATGCATAAATAGACTTGTTAAAAGGCTATCTGGGAGATTGCTTGGCTTTCCTGTGCCAATGTATCCCCTAAATATGTATTAAGGAATATTATATTAGTGCAAACGAAACTGTGTCTTGATTATTATACAACTCATACCAAGGTCATAATATTGATAAATGATATGTATAGTGAAAAAGACAAAATATAATTTCCATAGTTTTATTGCTTTCTATTGCCCGTTAACAAAAATATCTTACATTTCAACATTCAAGCCAACAATGTGAAGATCTGTGCTTCTGTCATCAATACAGTATTAGCCTATTTGCCAAGGTACAGTAGAGCTAGACACTTAAAAGAAAAACACATTTAACCACCTATTTATTAGTTACCCTGCAATTGTAAAAGGCCAACATAAATATTTTGAGTATATGCATCATAGGAAATAGTTAACTAGTGTTTTGTGAAAGCCTATAACCAGATGAACACTATTCTGAATTTGGTTAAGATTTTGTATTAGTTCTATATTAATCACAAAAGGCAGTTAATGTGAGTCTACTACACGTACTTATAGCATTGTTAAAGGAAGTGACATACAGTAGATCACAGTACAACGCTTAACACGCACAACACAATGGAGTAAATACTACTGAAATGACAAATATTGTCAATTATTAGGTGGAGATTACGCAGAAGATTGAACAAAGAACACATATCAGAGAAGTGTTAAGAGATTGACATTGATGGTATTGTTCACATTCACTGACAAAACAAAAACAAAGACACATGTCCCTCCATATTAAATAGTGTTGAGCTCATGAATACATAGCACATCTTTGACACTAAAATACAAATAGTGTTCATTGTAAAATGGGAAATTTCAGTTACGTTAACAAAGGTGTGTCTCGCTATTATTTGCACCTTTAGTCTGACAATACATGAGCTTCAACAAATGAACGGACTAGCTTCTGTAAAACTGTCTGTCTTTGGCATTTGTGGTGCCGCGTGTAAATGTTTTGCAGGTTTACATTAATACAAGAACACACAGAGCTTCTACAAGGCACATAAGCTGTTGTCCATACAGATCGCGACACACCAACAGAGCCGATGAAGTAAAACACAAGTCCACACATTGCATGGTATTGAATTATTATTGCTAAAACAAGACTGCACTGAGAAAATATGAGAACATTTGGATTACATTGACATTTTTCACATGTAGAAATATTCTGCATAAAATATCTGTAATACTGCACGCCACTCAAGAGACATTGTATAAAAACGGGTGCAATTTATTGTGGTTATGAAGAGTTTGTTTAATTTGCACCTCATCGCATATTTTGTAAGGATTTATTTATCAAAATAGTGGTGATCCCATCAATGGCAGAGAAATAACATGGACAGTAAAGGCCCTGTCTTGCAGTTGTGATGAATTCATTCAAGATCAATTTAACTGCTCTATGGACAGCATTGAAGAGATATCCTTTTGAAAACACAACGCACACTATAAGAAACTAGATTCTACTGGCAAACGCATCTAAAGTGCTTACTGTACAGTACGATGAAATCATATGGCCTTTGAAATCATTTTCTTTAGATTACAAAACAAAAAAAAAAAGAATATAGAGAATAATATTTCTATTACAGAATACCTAAACAGTGACATTCACCTACAGAACTGATCAATGTGTGAGCTGCAAATACCAATAGAGCATTCCCAGTCAGCATTTGATGTGCACAGCCAGTCCAGGACACACAAATTAGTAGTAGGTGGTTTTATTATCCGACCGTACATTCTGGCTTTTGGTGTCTCAGTTAATGTCAGCTCAGTCGTGGCCAGAATGGCTTTTCAATTTGTTATGCTGGTGTTGATGGGACCGTTTAATGAAGGCAGATGTATGTAGACTGGGAGCGGTTATACAGTCAACCAAACAAAACAAAGATCTACTATAAATTATCTAAAAGTACAAGACATGGGGTGTGGGGTGGGGGAAGCGGTAAAAACTTAAATTAATGCTGTAAAACCAAACATTTTAAATATACAGCATGACAATCTGACCCAATAACTCTTGCGTCTGCTCGGCCTCGGTGGGGGCAGCGGTAGCGTCAGTTTGTTCATTCCCCGGCAGTGTGCGTTCTCGCTGCATGGCAGTCCGTCGTATGCAGGCGCTGGAGGTACACATGAACTGAGCCTGCCAGCGCAAGAAGAGAGCGAGGGAGGAGATTGGCTCTCTCTCTCATGGGGCGCAGTGTTGCTCCTCAACGCTCTACGGCCATTTTCTCCCACCAACAGGGGGGAGACATCAGCAATGGTGTGTGGGTATTAGGAGGGGGAGGGGAGGAGGGAGGGAGGGGGTGGAGGGTCCGTCATCACAAGTAGGTCTCAGCAGCGGATCTCTGGCCCGGCGACTCCGGAGTGACGACCACTCTAACGCAGGCCACCTTCTCTTGGCTGAGAGACAGACAGACAGACAGACAGACAGACAGAGTGAGAAGACCTAGACGTGAGGTGGTGGTCAGATGACGCTTGTCACGTGACGCTCTCAGACTATGTGCTGTTTCCTCCCCGACCATGACAAGGAGAGACTACACATACACCGTAATCCCTGACTGATCGTCCGCACTATACGAGCTGCGACCTTGGGTCAAGAGAACTTGCTATTGGCTCTGCTAAGGGGTGCATCGTGGCCCAGCTTATGGTTGCGTTGTCATAGCTACCTTCCGCTATGCTTCTCGGGGTGAGCGTGCGCATCTGTGCCCGAGTTCACCGCTTTCCACACTGCACTTTTGGTCATTTCATCAGAGATATTAACAACTGAGGGGTCAGAATCAGAGCTACATACACACACACACACACACAGGACAGAAAGGCAAGGTGGTTATGTTAGCAGAGGGGAAGGAGGTTCTTTAACACTCAACAGTTAAACAGGCAGGAACAGACATGCATAGGAATGACGGGACATTCTACGTATCACATTCACGTATCAACGACATATGTTCCCTTGACAACATATGTTCTGAAAGGTGGACAAGGGGATTTTATATGTCCACCAATACCCATTGCTATTTAGTTAGCTGAGGCGGGGTTAGTGGACAGACGGTTTACAGCCAGAACAAGCGATAAAGAGACCATTATGCCCAATGCCAACAGCAGCGCGACACGTGTTGTGTTGCTTAACGCGCCAAATGGTCTGCTGTGATGAGCAAAGAGGCGAGCGGTTGTTCTCTGGTTTGCATCAGACACCCACCCCTACTGCTTCATCCTCGGGAAGGCAGCGCGTCGCTAGTCCTATTCTGTACGACCTGTTCAGGGTAAATGACACACACACAGCTGACGAGGTGTCGGGATTTTTAAGACCCGCGTGGAAAGGGAAACTCCTGGGCTTGTGTGCAGATTTAGCCTTGCCGTGGCAACCAGCATTATACCAACAGTTCCTTTGATGTGAAACTACACCAGAAGAAGAGTGCAGGGTTCCCACTCCCAAGTCGATTGCCATATTCCCTGACTTTCACAGACTCAAAATCGGAAATTGGAAAATCAGAATTGAAAAAAATTGGCCACCAAAACGATGTCTGTGTAAAAAGGACAACCAACCAGCATTGAAACGATGATGATGACGACGACGTTTAGCAAAGCATATGTACACATTCATGCCAATAATTAATCATGATATGTTCAGACCTCTCAAACTATCATAACAGGTCCAGGAACAAATATATCAACATGCTGCAAATATAACTTCCTGATATTCCATAATTCAACCCGCTCCCCTAGAAAAAAAAAATTATATGACATTCCATGTCTGGAATGGATTTAATATTGCCGTGACATTCCAGAAATTCCTTGGCCAGTGCGATCCCTGAGAGTAGCCAGTACTCATCACTACCCATTCCCTTACAGGAGCTTGCATTTATGTGAATAACAATTGCATTTCAGACGTTAAGGTAGTCATTTGGGGTTTGAGAGGGGTGATGGAACATATTTCAAGAGTCGAATATATATATATAGTAGATTATGGAGCAGACTCCCCTAAAGAATTCAGGGTTGCTCATAACATACACCAGGGCCGCTGCCCTGCATGTTCTCTCCCTGCTCCAACACGCCTGATTCAAGGTTGTTAGAAGCCTGATAATGACCCGTTCATTTAAATCAGGTGTGTTGTTAGCCCTGACATACACTGTAATATGAGCATAGATCTTGCAGTGTGTTACAGTACAATATGATGCAAAGGTAAATACATAATATTATTGAAATGGTCTAAGGCACGGTCATGTCACGCATAACAAAAGGCTAGATTGACAACACGTGTGTGTGTGTGTGTGTGTGTGTGTGTGTGTATGTATGTATGTATGTATGTATGTATGTATGTATGTATGTATGTATGTATGTATGTATGTATGTATATATATATATATATATATGTATATATGCGCATCGCCATGTTCCGGTAGACATTGTCCACGACACAGCAGTGAAGGTGTCGCTGAGACGGCCTCTTACCTCCCTGAGAGAGATTTAATCGGGATGGTGAGGCGGTTTTTGGTGCTGTAGTCGAGATTCAGTTCCTCTTCCTCGTCGTCGTCGTCGTCGTGCAGCATGGACTGAGCCTCCTGGGATCAGGTGGAGACAACAAAACCTCAACACAACCACTGTGGCTACAGTCTGGCAGAGCCCCCAATCCCCCCACCACTCCAACAGTACATTGGTGAGAGCCTGCAGCATACAATATATCCTATGGCACTGCCTTATCTAAGGTTCCGGGGGTAGTGGAAAACATGTCATGGTACCGGAGTATGTGAGCGGAGCGAAGCGATCCTAATTTCACTGCAGCAAGGAGCGTAATTTGAGCGGGCGAGAAGGCTACCACTCAGTCTATCGCTCAATCGCTCCAGTACCGCTCCGATCTTGGCCAGTAGCCGGTCACATCGTAGCTGTTTGCTTAGGTTTGATCATAGCGTGTGATGTATGGTAGTTTTAACAAGTGTATACCCGTTACCTGTGGTTGGCGCTGTCTACCTAGGGAAGGCTGGACAGAACCTGAAGTGAAGTAGCTGCAATGATGCAGCAAAGAATAACATTGTGCTTGAGTCATGTGTTCTTATTAAAATAACGCATGACAACACACACGGTAGTAGGCTACATTATGGAGTTCACCTGTTTGGGTGTAGACTATAGGCTATATTTTGGTTAAAAGGGAGGCTAGATCTGAAGTATATTAGAAGTGATAGGCTAATGTAGGACTATTCTCACCCATTCATGCAGTTAATAAACTACATAGTTACATTCTAATAAAAATTGCCTATACATACATTATACGCCTAACTACATCATCACGAAATTGAAGGGGTTTGTTTTCAATTATGAATTAGCAAAAATGAATGGAGCAGCAATTTTGTTTCCTTTGAGCGAAGAGCAATTTTGAGCGGCGTGATGTGAAAGACTTGAAGACTTGGAGCAAAGCCTAGACTTTGCTCCAAGAGCGATGAGCGGGATTTCCAACTGTTCAGCTCACATACTCGAACAGTATTTTAGATTTTTCGTACAATATCTATCTTATCATATCTATGCCTGCGCACACGCGCACACACCTAAAGCAGACTTAAAGGTATGGTCAGTCATTCTTGCCAACTTCGAGCTCAAATCAAAACAGTATAGCTTGGCAGTCCTCCACCTCACACATAGAAATGCATTGGTGAAGCAAAGCATAATATCACGGCTTTGTTGATACGAGCGGCGTTCGCCACTTTGTTTATGTTCCTACGTACGGAGCCAGGGCTGTGTAGAAGTATCAAAATAGTTCCATTTCATTTCCACTGACCGCCAGAGCCGGTGCGCTATGCACCTGGATGTCCATCGCACGCACGTGCAGGTCGAGTGTTTGCATCTGTGACATGTGCCCTCCGCCTCGGTACTAAAGGCACGTTCACCCAGGAAGTGACCTCTTGCCAAGCTCTGGCGGTCATCCGTAATCCATAGAACCGCGGTTACATACATCACTTTTCAACGCGCACAGAGAACGGCAAGATAGCAAAATGCGAGGAGATATTTGTTGAATTTGACAAAAAACTAAGTGTATTATCTTACATTTAGCTTGCAATAGCTGACTTTACCTTTTAATTTAAATTAGTTCGGTAACTGGCGTCCAGATCATCCATTGTGTTTCAGGCTAGTCGCTGTAAATTCCTGCTATGAAAAACCGACGTCCACGCTGCAGAGAACTAACGCTTCATATGAAAGGTTACCAGTTACCAGTTTATCTCGTACATGCTTTTTCTTGTCGTCCTCTCTCTTCTTCTTGCTTTCAGGAATCAGGTCATCAAGCCAGCTCAGCTCTCTTTTGGTGAAGAAGAAGTCAAGCAGCTTCCTGATAAAGACCAGCGCCAGCACCTGGCACACAGGAGAACCTCACTTGAAGCACCTGCCACTGTGCGTTTACAGGTGGTACAGGGCGGCGCTGGAGAAAAGCTTGCTGATATCTGAGCACCACCTCTCCCCTTCCATGCCATAGGGTGCTCCCCCTCAGGAGCTCCACCCCCAACATAGGAAACACACTGCCGAGGCTAGTATAGTGTTGTGTGGCGTTTCCTACGCCACATCGTTTGTGTTCCCATTTACAGAGCCAGGGCTGTGCAGAAACACCACATTATTGTTTTCAGTGCACACAGAACAGACAGCTAGCTAATAAAATATGAAAAACATGAATTGTACTACAATGTCATTCATTAAAATATATTTAAACTGAATACAATAAATGATATCCACGTGTGAGATACCATCATGGGGAAGACTACAGCAGCTGCAGAGGCCTTGATGACCCACAGCAGTACGAGGCAGGTGAGCTGCACCAGCGTGAACACATGGACCTTCCACAGGGGCACGTAGCGCAGGTAGATCAGGTCTGGCTGGTGCTTGGAAGGCATGCCGAACAGCCTGATGCGGTCGAAGAACTGGCACGCACGCGCGCGCGCACACACACACACACACACACACACACACACACACACACACACACACACAGATGGTGGGAACTCAGGATATTCACCTCAATCGAGAGTGATAGAGAATCACAACCAATGTAAGGATTTTAAAAGCTTTTTATTTAGAAGCCAATGTAAGGATTTTAAAAGCTTTATTTAGAAGCCAATGTAAGGATTTTAAAAGGTTTTTATTTAGAAGCCAATGTAAGGATTTTAAAAGCTTTATTTAGAAGCCAATGTAAGGATTTTAAAAGCTTTATTTAGAAGCCAATATAAGGATTTTAAAAACATTTTATTTAGAAGCCAATGTAAGGATTTTTAAAGGTTTTTATTTAGAAGCCAATGCAAGGATTTTTAAAGGTTTTTATTTAGAAGCCAATGTAAGGATTTAAAAGGTTTTTATTTAGAAGCCAATGTAAGGATTTTAAAAGGTTTTTATTTAGGAGCCAATGTAAGGATTTAAAAGGTTTTTATTTAGAAGCCAATGTAAGGATTTTAAAAAGCATTTATGAAAATAGTCTTACTTGTATGCCTTTTAGCGAAGAGACGCCCATGTACAGAAATACTCCGTATAGCACTGGCATCGGAATAAACTGGCAAGGAAAGCAGCAGACCAATAAATTAATAACCAATTATAGATGATATGTAAAGTTAAGCAGTGGACACATTTTTCCCAAGATTAATCATCCTCCTGTCCCTGTTCTCCAGCTACACTCAACCACCCTTCCCGTCTTTTCATGAAACAAAGCGTCGACCGATCAATAAAGGTAAAGGTGCTTTTATTGTCACACATTGTAGTGACATTTGCATTTAACCTAACCGAACATAAGCCATGTCCATCTGTGCTTTGTGTGTTAGCGGGTGAGCATCAACGCAATGAGCATATTCCAATCAAACCTTTCACCTAACAACAGCAGCTCATTGATACATCTAAAGACATTTGAACCCAAGACGACTGCATCCAGGAAAACAACAACAGACAGCCCAAGGTCACCTTCAGCACTGAGGTCATGAACACAGAGCAGCCCATGAGGAGGAAGATCAGGAACCCGGTGACCCTCTGCTCCCGGATGCCCAGGAACTTGGGCTGCTCTCCCGGGGCGGAGCAGCCGGACTCCAACTTCAGGCTGTTGACGTGGGAGATGGAGAGCACCGTGGCCGCCACGAACCACGGCAGGCCCATAATGGAGCACACGCCCAGCATCACCGACACGATCAGCAGGTCCAGGTGGTAGCCACACCCTTTCTGGTGTGTAGAGAGGGAGGGAGGGGTTAGAAGAGACAGTCTCACATCCCATTGGCTACACTGTCTTAGGGAGATTAAAGGCCCATTTATACTTCTGTGTCAAATGGCGTCAGTTACAGATCAGTAACAGTCAACACGCACAGGTCCATGCGGCAGACGCAGAAGCATAACATGTTGAACCTACGCCGTAGCTGACGCTGTAGGCAAGACGTAAGTTCAACGCAGAAGCATAAATGGGCCTTAAGCCTCTGGGGGCTAGGTAAAATATTTATTTAAAAAAAAATTATATTTTCAGGGTTCCGGATTTCAGAATTCAGTATATTCATATGCAGAAACATGTACACGCTTCTCGTCTGAACGCCGCTACTGCCACACCCTCAGCACATTTCCTCCGGGGCCTGACCTTGAGCTTGTGCTCCTTGCGGTTGATGATGACGGCGGTGATCTGCTGGTCCATGAAGATGAGGATGGTACACAGCAAGGCGGGAAGGGCTGCCAGCAGCAGGGTCCACCAGGGGTTGCCTCCCAGCGGGTCCATCAGCCAGCCCCGGTTTTTGGAGGTGGGCTGCAGGAGAGAGACTTAGTGGTTTACTGTAATGTCACACCTGGTGCTCTTCTATTGTGGCCTAAAGGCAAGATTGGTGTCCTACATAGCTGGTAATATATGCCAGGTTAAAAAGAGCCAGAGATTACAGTTACATTTATAAGTGTTCACGTGTTGATTTGATGAACATAAAGCAGGGTTCCCACTCCAAGTCAAATGTCAGAATTTGCTTACAAAAATATAAATAACATAATAATATGACCTATAACGAAGAGAAAAACAGGTCACCAGAACGAATGTCTGTTCCAGCATAACAACAATTTAAAAAAGGGGTTCAAAATTAATGTGATGATATTTTGCGTAGGTAATACTCATGTAAACATTCAGACAAATAGTTTTAAGATTTGTCGAGATGTTTCAAAATGTAATACCACATCCAGCAACATTCTGAACAGCAGCCAAAATGTAAATCTGCTGCAAACCCCTGAAAATCAATGATATGACCAACAACAACAAAAATCCCATGACTTTCCCTGTCTGGAATAGACCTTCTACAGATTCCATGATTTTCCAGAATGTCCATGACCAGTGGGTACCCTGATAAAGGCATCATACGTTTGTGCACGCCACTGCGAGTATAATTGAAATCCAGTTATTGCTAGCATGGCAGAGGCTCAAGGTAATGGATTTGATAAAAGATGAGAGGTTGGATGCCTAAGGCTCTAAATTAATTATATTTGGTAAGGTAAAATGGTATTGGTAATTGCTCAATGGCTACTTTGGATTGCTCACATGATACAAGTGTTCTGCATGGAGACAGCAATAGACCCATTTTCACATTTCCGTGTTTGTCACACCTTGAAATTGTCATAGAAACGTAAACAGTAATAGCAGCAAGAGGGTGTAGTATTTGTCCCAACCATCACTGGCAAATTATACTTGCAAGCAAAAATAAAACTGCAACAGCAGTAAGTCAGATCATTTTGTCACATCAATTATTTAAAATGTATCTTTGGGTTATGCACTACATAGTAGAACCTCAAGTGTACGAGGCTCCTCTCTTTTCCAAATATACTTACAGTATGGTCTGTACTAGCAGCTTAGCACGTACTAGCTCTTATACACAACGACATATTATAGTACTATATTAAATATTGCATTATACTGGTTTGTATCATTATACTTTACAATGGATTGACAGTCACAACTTAACATAGTTGCTGAGCAACATACCTTCAGCGTCACGTTTCATGATACATCTTATATTCTTGTCTTTAAATCCAGCTTTGCCCCCAGTCAGTGAAAACTGGTAAACTATAATAGCATTATCTGGGGGTGGCAAATTGCAAAACACTTTTTAAATAAGTAAAAAAAAAACTAAATAAATCGCCAGACTTCTAGTATTTTCCATATTGCCTGCCGTGTTTTACCCTTCTATGCCCATTTCCGGTGCTACGTATTCTGTGTGTGAAAAGGGTCTATGCTACAGCAAATGGCTACCTCAAAGCGGTCAGGAACGTTGAGTTTTGGAGAGGGGATCCCCATCAGATAATCCACCAACACCATGATCATGATGGTTATAAACACAGCAAAGTCACTAATGGTGGAACGCACCTGGAGAAAACAAAATGTAAAAGAAGGTATGAAAACCAAACTACACAAACAATGATTGGCTTTAACTGAAGGCCAAGAGACATGCTTTACCAGCAGTTTATATACCAAGACGCCATTTTCAAATAAACACTTAGTAAGTAGTAAAACCATGCACAGTCACTGAAGAGTCACAACAGTGACTGAAAGGTTTGATGTTGCGTGGGCGGAAACCTTTTTTTGGTGCACGCTAATCACCGAGGCATCGCACAAACATATACAATATCTACACGTGTTAACCACAGACAAAAACTGTGTGCCAGGATGTTACAAGCAACACCTCCGCTGTGTAATACATCTCCCATGGTTTCATCCACGCTTTAAACCGCAGTGGAAATGACAGCCCTGCGATCCTGTTAGAAAAAGTACACACATGTGCAGGGAATTAAAATAGGTCCGACCTTAGTGGGGAAATAGCTCTCCGTCTTGAACTGCTTGAGGAAGGAGCAGAGGAAGAAGGTGGTGAAGAAGAGGATAACGGACCAGAAGAGGACGTCGGGGATGTAGGGGCCGTGGTGGCCGCACGCCGAGCCCTCAAACTCCCCGTGAAGCTGCTTACACATCTGGCAACGGCACAAGCACCCGGGGTCTTAAATGGGGGGGTGGGGGGGGTGGGGTGGGGGGGATGCGATGTGGCAGTGGGAGCGGACGCAGTGTGACTTATGTGGCCTTGCTGCCTCACCGACACACTGAGGTCGCTCCAGGGGATGGAGTCTGGGCTGAATCCCGTCTCGTTCCACGTCTGCAGGTGCTGCGCTGACGCGTTGGCTGGTGGGGAACACTGGCAGCTGGAGCCACAGAGCCAGCCGTTGAAGATACATAGGGCGATTTCTTATGATTAGGATGACTCTGACACTTTATGCACACATTAACATGCTTCTTTTAGACTCCTTGACAGGTCACTAGCAATGTGCTAAACATGCTTTAGTGGGAAAACACTTTGATTAACATATGTGCACCCTGAATCCCAAGCATGAATTTGGGGTTTTGCAGTGTGGGATGTTTAAATGGTTGGCAGATTACCTTCTTAACAACTTTAACAACACAATATCCAATAGAAGAAGAACAACAACTGTCATGGGATATTTTGTTTGTTGTTTTTATCTGGGGTCACAGTGATCTGGGGTCACAGTGTTGCTAAGAAGCCAATCACTGAACTTGCAAACGCTTGAAAAGCAACTGACGCCAGTTAGCAAAGCTAGCAAGGTGCTATTCAGGGTGACTACTAACAGAATGCTACAACATTCCTGTAGACCTACCAATATTCTAAGCGCCTGTGGATTTGCAGCTTAAAAAGGCGCACACTTTAACCCTGGTACACTGTTGAAACAACTAATGCATAGGGACAGGTACGGAATGCTTTGAGCCCATGAGCTCTAGGGGGGGGGAGTAGTGAAGAGTGTGAGACACTGAGCATTCAGGTATGTGGTCAAGTTTCAACATCTAAAGTAAATTTTTGCAACCACAACTGACATTCTGGACACTAGCTGAGTGCACCATTGAAGCCTCTACGTAACGGCAGCACTCACGAGTAAAAGGTAAGGTTATCCAGGTCGTTGTGCGTGTTGATGGGGTACAGCTCCCCCAAGTGGAACAGCTTCTCCAGCGCCTCGTAGATGAAGATGATGCAGATGAGGGCCGCGAAGGCTTCCTCTGTGAAGCGTGTGATGTAGCAGACGAGGGAGCTGGCGTCCGTGGCGACCAGCACCAAGCACAAGAAAGCCGTCCACAGGCCAATGCTGGTGCGCAGGGACAGGTAGGACAAGCCGTAGTCACTGGGAAAGAGATGGGGGGGGGGGGGGGGGGGGGGGG
>JAODTR010039649.1:0-20024 GCA_025399935.1 Amblyopsis rosae | reverse complement strand
TATGGGGAGATGAACAACTCTCGTGTATAATATATATATTCCTATAATCCCACTTTGGAGTGAATATTCCATAACTCAAGGACAATGTATTCTCATGTTTGGTCTCTTTGGAAAGCCTGTTTTAATGTGAATATAATAAGTGTATATATATCTCATCGGAGTTGCACGTTCCCGAAGCGCATCTAATTAAAATGTTCTAATAGCGCACAAGAATTTTAGCATTTAGTGTCCGGTACCTGCGATTATCTGTCATGCATCACGCCTGTTATGAGCAACCATACCATGCTGTGATCAGAATGAATCCCATTCTATCAAAATGCACCGCCATGGCAACCAGCCAACTACTGTTAATCCCACTTCCGGCCAATGCTCAGACAGGGACATTGCGCGATTATTTCCTTGCATTTTTTTTACTTTTTTTTACTCAGTAACAGATGTGAATGCAAATGTAGCTAAGTACAATACTTCAAACAAAACATACTTGAGTAAAAGTAAATTTCCAGATGTTAAAAACTACTTTAAAAAGTACAAGTACACAAAATAACGACTCAATTACATTAATGTTAGTCATTGCAATTCGTTACTTTCCACCTCTGGCTATATCTACGATTTTACCCCCGAAATCAACAGAACTGGTTGGCGTCATTTACTTCCGCATATTCGCACTCTTATTTTGAGTTTTGCTTATTGCCTCCCATAAACAAGCGCTGCATACCAGTACAACTGGCGACCTTTTGGACGGTAGTACCGGTACTTGTAAACATATTTATTTCTTACCCTCCACTGACATGTTGCTGGGGTCCAGATGTTGGTTGTCTTTCATCTGGGTAAAATAAACAATGCTGTCCGTGTGTGTGTGCGGCTGTGTACTAATGTATCAACAGGAGGCGCTGTAGCTACGCTGGGGAAAGGGGGTGGGGGGGGTTCACTCACAGCCAATCATAGCATTCCCACATGAATACAACATAACACACCCAATGATACCTACTGAAACCGACAGTGAGAGCTATAAGCTAGTTAGAAACAATGATTTAAAACGTTTATTGACATATTTCTAAGGAAGAAAACAAACCTTGATGTTTTAGAGATCAGGAATGCTTTGAAAATGGCAATACGATGACTGCAATTCTCCTTTGAGGTCGCGGTCATTGACATAATAAAAAATAATATATATAATAATAATAATAATAATAAAAACATTTTGAGAGGGGGCATTCTGGTGGCCACAGGGCCCTAAGCAGTCGCTTAGTTCCCTTATGCGTTGGGCCGGCCCTGAACTTCTTCCATGCACCCTGGCCTGTATACAGAATGGACCAGGGCCAATGCACTCATTGAACATTGTGTGTACAGTAGTTACATTAGTTGCAAGAGATTTGCAATTTGTATTTAAACATAACAGATGGCACACAGTACATGCACATATTCATGTTTGGTGATATATGTGATTAAAGAACACTTTTTTTTTAAACCTACTGCTGGCTTGGGTTTTGCCCTTTCTGTTTATGTATAATCTTACTGGATGAATCAAACTAAACTGCAAACTCACCTAAATTACACATCACCTCTAGAGTAGAGAAGATAAATAATACATTAGTTGTCTTGATTTTTAGATAAAAATGCTATTCACTCACTCCTAGGCAGACACATTCCACAAAGCCACAAGGTACTTTCAGTGATGAAGTCAGTTACCTGGCAAGTCATATGTTAAACAGCCCAACATCCTGTATTACAGAAACACTGGCTTTCATTTGAAGACTTCAATTAAAAAATGGTTTGTGCTCCTTACACAGGAAAGCCACAGGAGTAAGAGAAATATGAGTTTACATCTACAGCTGACAAAGACATTGTATTCATCTTACACCATACACTTTTGCAGAGCTGAAGATATCAGATGGGACTTTTCTATTTTCAACATACTCAATGCATGTAGAACAGTTTACAGTATACGCTGAAATGCAAAGGGACGCACATGTGCTCACACAGGTAGGCACAAATGCACACACAGGAAATTAATCTAGACTGTATCAAAGAAGATTACCTTCATCTACATAATGGATTATATGGGTCACAACAGAGGTGGTCTATTTTTCTTACTCAAGCTCATCTGTGTGCCTTTTTCTTTTTATACCTACAAATAATTAGTGTATCTCGACAGCGCACCACATTTGCTTTGGTTGCTGTCCTCCCACTAACCTATTTAAAACCACCCACACCCATGAATCCTATACTTTGTTCATCAAAGAGCATGGATTGTCTTCCTAAAACTCTAGAAAGGCTCACATTTCTTCCCCTCTGCTCGTATTTTACCTGGGAAACGTGCCTTTGCATGTAGGATGTTGGTCTTTCAGATTTCAGAAGCATTAGAAGGCATTGAATAGAGTTGGCTAGAGTGAGTCCGTACAAAGCCTAGCCAATAAATAGTGGTGAGGCATGCAGGTTAACAAAGAGACACACTAATACAGAGGAATAAACACAAGCAATAGCAGGGCCTGAATAGCTGGCGGCAACTGTGCTGGAGGGAACTCAGGTCAAACACAAAACATAAATAAACTCACATCAGTGAACTGAAGAAACAGGCCCTGCTCCAGAGCCAGACACCAGAGATGCAACCCGTGGTGCCAGATAGTACAGACATGCGTAAACCACAGCAAAAGAGGGTGGGAGAGGGAAATGTGGCCTCCCATGCTATGAAATAGCTTTAGTTCTTCAATAACCGAGCCTCATAAAGCTCACAGCAAAGCAGAGGAGCTGTATGTACGTATGATTCACTCTGTCACAGCGTCCCAACAGACATGACACACTTATTGCAGAGAGGTCAGTGGGTTTCGACTAACATGGATGTGTTCCTACAAGTAGTAAAGTTAAATACATTTCATCAATCCAAGCAGACCTGTTTTACTGTCAACACATAAAATGGTAAGATACGGTTTCAACAGAATTCAGATTCACAATGGCATTCAACTAATAACAAAGATAGCTTTCCGCATCTCTCATGGGAATGCTACTGATTGAGTACGGTAACAGATAGTACACCCTGTACTAGTACACGATGGAAAACATTCACCTTTGCTGTCAATAGCAACACATTTCAGAGCTCCAACAGCTGTATATTAAAATAAAAACATGCTTGGAAAAATATGCTTCACTGTTATTTATTTGATCGCAGCACATATATCAGAGGCATGACCATAGGCTGTCACCGTTTATGGTGTAAATCGTGTAGAGCAGATCAGAGGATCAGGTTGCCATGTTTTACAACCCCTGGAGGGCACTGACAAACCCCTGCATTAGACCCAGTCTGGGCCGAGGAGTCAGCTGCCTGTTTGAACATGAGGAATTAGCTAGGCCCTCAGACACTGGTCATTATGTGGTCACCACTCGGCTTTTCCAACGTAGCCAAATGGGACGTGGTGGCGCGCCAAAAAGGTTAAAACTCGAAGGCCGGCTGTTCATGGGTGAAACTCCCCCACAAGCAGTCGCAGCACATGGGGGAGCAGTACATTTAATGCATGGTATGGAGACAGCTAAGGCAGCGAGAGCCAACAGGAGGTGGAGACAGGGGCAAGGGCAGAACTTCGCCCAGGAATCAACAGAGGAGAAGCAGATAAGTGAAGGATGGACGGTACTGTACATCTCAGCATCACAGGCCAGACCTGCCTTCCTATGGGCTGCAGGCGTGGACAGGGGATACCACAAGTGTTATACAGAATGACTCCTGAGCACTTAAAATACGTTTAATGAATATGTGGAAAATTGAATTACAATCCCACGTAATTGTTTTTCTACGGCGCTCTTAGCGAATGGAAGCAGCCATTGCTGTTAGATTGCTCTTAATAGATCCTAATATATCTTCATTCACAATGAGATGATTAAATAAACTCTTTTATGTAAATTGTAAACTGGCGAGATACTGTAGAGAAAAGCCTTCCGCAGCAGAAATGACATCAAGGCATCTAGTGTGTAGTAAATTGTGAGAAATGTGCTTTTCTATTATCAACGTTCTCACGCTGCATGTATTAGTTGAGCAAAGGTAGTAAATCACCTTCAGATTAATTCACATCATGGTGTTCGGAAATGAGAACTGAAGTAGCATTGATAGTACACGATACTTTCAAACGAATTGTTTGCATGTAAACGCACCTTCAGTATGCTTGTGTGTGTGTTGCCTATGCTGCGTACCGTTGTTTTTGTTTATGTTTAGCTCATATTGCATAGGGCCCTGAAAGACTTCACTTGTATGTGTGCAAACCTACTTTCAATTGTATTTTGCCCACTCTGATAGAATCGGTACTTAGCCTGAAGTTATCTAAGGGGAGCTGCCCTGGTTTTCATTAGGAGATACAGTAGGAACATACAGATCATGCTACAACTTTGAATTTAATGGGACTGTACTGGGACACGCATTTGTATAAAACTTATTGTTTCACTGCTATAGACCGCTTCAATAATGTTTCTGTTTTGTGTTGAGATCCTATTACGTGTCAATCTTACATGCCTGATACAACGATAATAAGCCTTCAGTGGGTGGTTTACTGGTTGCCAACCAAGGAAGGAAAAGACTAGCATATTAAGTGAGTCAGTAACATAACTTGTTTTAATTTTAATTGAGGGCGTTGTTTGTACCCTGCTCGTGTTACCCTGACCACAATGCTAGAATTACTCATTGTGGCTTCCCTGTCATGAAAGTGGTCAGAGGACACGAAAATGAATACAGAAAGACCTCCTACACTATGCTGTCCATGTCAGCACTGGCCCACGCACTGTGAGCAACAATACACTATTAGACACACACACACACCATCAATTTATATATTACACACACACACACACTTGTGATTTCACCTTAGAACAATGACAAAGAGACTAATTTACAAATAGAAAATACAGTACACTGACATACTGTATATATAACTAACAGTATACTGTACATTACATGCATACAGTATTAACTATCAAGTAGAAGCATTGGGTCCAAAAATGATTAGATAACCACCATAGCTGGTGTCAGAAAGTGTTTCTTACGATAAAGATGTGAAATAGGCGTTGATTTTTCACACTGCAACAAATTCTCTGCCAAAGGTAAGCAAATAATTCTTAATCTATGCAATGTTACATCTATGTTGGCAGCCGGATTGAAGTGTGGCTTTATCTGATCAACAAAGAACATTTTCCATTTTAAGATTCACACAACATGGTCTTTAAGCAGAATAAGAAAAATACACTTGCCAAAATGACCAGGGTACTCAGCAAAAAGTCCTGGCTTGATATTTAGCTTGGCTAAAGACAGAATGTTCAGACTTAAATGTGTTCATTTTAATTTTGAATGTAAAGTTTACATTGAAAAGTGCAGAAACTCAACTGTATTGACGCACCTGATATTACATAATTATGTGATTGGCATCTGCTGCTATTGGTGGACACTTCAGAGTTCATTTGGGTTATTTCATGCAAGACAAAATACATAATAATTTTTTCTCCAAATGTCAGGTTTTGTAGTGTAAATCGATCCTATATAGTGCATGTCTATTCTTTCTGGTACCTACTGTTCTTCGAGTTTGTTTGGCCACCGGCCTCTCACAGGAGGCCCAGACAACATGAAAGTGACGTCATGTGAAACGCGACAATAAAAGGGAACATTGGGACGCACATAGAGGAAACACTGCACGCTGTTGCTTCACTAATTCTGTGTTGGCTCAAGGGCTGTGAGAGCTGGCAAAGGACCACAACACAGAAGCTACTTCCTCTGCTGCCTGCTCCCTCCAACTTCACACACTGGGGCCACTTGTATATCATTAAATAAACCCTTTTAAAGCCATGTTTTACAACCCCACGTGACCCTGCTTCATCAAGGATCTCCTTTGTTTCTGTGTCTAATCACAGCCTCTTAAAACTTTAATGACAGACAGTAAAATATCGATAACTAATATCAGCTGGAGGCTGGGCAAGGTTCTTGGCGGATTGCACGGGACCACATTCTGGGTTATTGCCACCCTCACTGGCATCTCTCCAGGGACCTCAGGGTATACAGATGTGTACATGAACCCTGCATTCTAGTCTCAGAGAGATGGAAAGTGTAAAGAGCACTGTTTTATATTACAACCTATAGTAGTTGTACCAAGTTTTATTTTGACTGACAGGCGAGATCAACAGTATAAAGTCTATGGATCAGCAGTCTTCTAGTTGGCCTGCCAACAACTTACCTGACAGAAAGTTGTGGCATGCTGAATGTGACATGCCTGAGGCGGTGTCTACCTCCATACGGCGTACACAGGCATGACAGGCAAACACAGCACATTCACTGTTTTCTAGCCCAAAGGCATGCAAACTCAAGTCACTCCTCAGTAAGAATTACCCTCATTATGGGTCAAAACTGCAACGAGCTGCACAATGCGGCCATTATTAAATTAAAGACAAGATTAGCTGAGCTGTAAATATGTTTATAAAAAAAGGTACAGTATCTAGTCAATATTTACACGTGTCTTTCTGCCAGAAAAGAAAGCCAGCAACAAGCATGCCGTTAGTAAACATAACCAGTTCAAAAGCATCGGAATAGAAAAAGGCAGTGGCATAAAAAAAAAAGAGAGAATTATATTTAAATGGAGAGGCCGTATGTAGCAAAAAGGACAGATACAAAGATAATGTTTACTTTCTTTGCAGATTCCAGGGGGCTCTTTCCTTTATCTCCTTCTTTAAACACACTGGTTCACCCGGGTGCTAAAAGCCCACCTCAGCACTTTCTTTCCCTCCCCTTACCGTTTAATATTGATGATTCTCACAGGATAAAATAAGTTAAGTGGAGATATGGTAATCCCTTTTCTGCTTGCTGAACTCATTTGTTTGCTCTGGGGTGTCAACATGTAGCTACGCCTTTCTAGTCGCATATCATTTCACGTTTAACAACACTCCCCTCTTTAATGTGCACACGATCAAGGTCATGAATAGCAAAATTATTTCAGCCTCTGGAATTAATTATTTGCAGATAAAAGCCCATCCAGCGCTGTGTCTGAGAAGAAGTAAAGCCTGCGATATACTTGCTCTACTACGCATACGCAAGATGCTTACAGGCCCATGTATGCCTCATTTCGACATAGCTCTTAGTCTGAGTGACACATGCTGTTTGGTAAATCGTATGATAAACACAAGCTCTGTGGAGACAGTTAATCGGTGTAGAGACATTAGCTATTCACCATTGCATCTCCCAGCCATAGTCACAAGAAGGTGTTGAAGACAACAACATGAGCAGTCAATGAAATGGGTTTAAACAGAATGAGATCAATAGTCAAACAAGTGTTTTTGGTGATTATGGTATTATGGATGGAATTACAAGCATTTGTTTGAATACCTGTATAATATTAAGGAGAAACTGAAAATGTATCTTCTCAAATGATCTTCTCATGGTCAACCAGTAATAGTCCATAACAAACAATATGGGGAATGTAGCTTTCAAAATGCAATTAACAACTACAGTATTTAGCTGTATTTTGTCATTTTGTTTTACTTTAAACATAATACCACTTTAAAGTAACTGACAATTCTCCACAGGGCTAATTTCTTATAGCATTACATGATTGCACAACCTGATAACCTGCGCTGAACACACACACACACACACGCACACACGCACACACACACACACACACACACACACACACACACATACGTATTAAAGATGTAGCCAAAAGAGGTTTTGAATTAGACGGAAGAACCTTTGACCATCAACATCCTCCAGGATGAAACTCTGTGACTACACAACAACTGTGGACATATAGAGGCCTCATTTATACTCAAATCACAATGAAGTGAGAAAACATGTGGATTTGTCTCGACTGCATCAAGTCGAGGGTCTTGAAACTGTGTGATCTCATTATTTTTTCATAAGGTGGGTTTATATTTACAACATAAACAAATAATACATGAAAATTAGCAGGGGTAAATCAATAGCCTGTAACAGGGCTATTCAACTCCGGTCCTGGAGGGCCGCACCCTGCATGTTTTAGATCTCTCCCTGCTCCAACACACACCTAAATGAACGGGTCATTATCAGGCTTCTAACAACCTTGAATCAGGCGTGTTGGAGCAGGAAGAGATATAACAAATGCAGGGTGCGGCCCTCCAGGACCGGAGTTGAATAGCCCTGGCCTACAACCTTTCCAAAAAAGTAAATTTCATAGCAATACATGCAAGATGCTCAGTGCTTATATTACACATGATGCATTACCACAGAAATCCCTCAGGAGATGTATTTGTCACAAATACATCACAACGGTTTATAGTAGACAATGAATATCCTTTAGTGTAACTGCACCCTAAAAATTGTTTTTTTGAGCTGTGTGCATCTGCATTTTATGTGCTATGTGGGTGGAGTCAGGCTCATACTGTAGCTGGGGTGCAGTTACACCTGACTCCACACACTACAACTTAGAAAGAAATGTGTCAATGCATCACCATAAAATGCAGATTTTTATAAACAATTTAATTTTGGCAATTTAAACACCAGTGTTGGTGTGTCTTACTTTGTTTATTATTACTTTGTTCACAGCTCAAAAAACACATTTTAGTGCAGTGTGTAGTGTGCAGATGTGTGTGCTTTGTTTGAGATTGTTGGCTACTACAGTAAGTATCTTTGCACGGTTTACTGTAGAAGCGACTGCTGATGCCTTCCCAAGCATACACTCACACGTACAGTACACACAAGCAGAGAAACACTTAACCGAAGACAGCTCACATATTTAAACCCAGCAACACAGCAAGGCCTCCACTAAGACAGACAGCCCAGTAAAAACAATTCATTTCAGCTCCAGCCAATGTATGCAATTAAGCTTCATCTTCACTGCTGTGTTGTCACAATCTCACACATCGCTTTCTCTCTGAATGAATCACCTGTACAGTTTAATTATTGAGTCCCTCTTCCCGAGCCCACCCACCACCATCAGCTCATTCTCGCAGGCCTCATTATCAAACTAGGGCAAATTCCCCACAGCAACCCCATCTCTTATGCATGGTTGCTTTAAACAAGACTGATGCTCGCCAATAAAGAAGGACAGTGAAGCTGTTTAAATGATATGGGATAAATGATGTGTTGAGAAATCTAAAAGGGATGCTAGTATGAGTCTCTGACAGCCTGGGCAGATTGAGGCCAGTCAGATTACATCTCTGTCAATGGTGTTAAGACGTGGTGCTGAATCAGCCAAGTCAAAGGCTCCTCAGCAATGGTTCTTTAATTCTGATCCATCAGAGGAAAGCATACAGGTCAAATGATGTTTACAGAAGGGGCATAAAACCTTACATCAGATGTGCTGACCGATGTGTGCGATTTGAGTGGCATCGCTATTTGTTTCTGCATTGTCCGGCCATTCATTACAATGTCAAACTCATCCATGAGGAAGGCCATGCAAAGGAACCAGACACTATAGCTACATAAAGTAGCAACATGGTGCCCGTGTCTGTTGTCGGATACTTATTATCTTAGAAACTATAGCTGTTGATGTGTCTGCAGTTTATTTGAGCAGCATTTTCCAAATGGGTTAAAGTTAAATAATAATAATGGTAGCTAGTATTTCCTTTTCATGTGGATAGCATGCGATCTGTGTACTATAGCAGCAGAATAATAGAACATTTCACAAACACAGGCCATTCCACAAATAGACTTGTGTAATGGGTAGCCTACCAGCGTACCTGTACATCACAGCCCTCTATACAATGTCTTGATATTATTACAAATTAAATTGAATAGCTAGTTTGCTTTCCTTGGGATTCAATCTTGTTTCGAGCTGACTTAAAACAAAATCATATTTTCACAAAGAAAGACAGATGAATAGATCCTCTATTAGATCAGATTTTAAATTTAGCAGTTTGATTTGGGATGTTATTTTGAGGATTGGAGTGGGCAACAAATGTCCTTGTAATCTCCTGCTCGTTCTTCTAGTAGACTACAACATTTTTAAAATATTTAAAATATATGTCTTAGTATCAGATAAAAGGAAGCAACTAGCACTGCTTTCTGGGTATATGGCCAAACTGCAGAGGGAGAGAGAGATAGAGAGAGAGAGAGAGAGAGAGAGAGAGAGAGAGAGAGAGAGAGAGAGAGATTTCTGAAGCCAAATCTCCAGATTCTACAGATTGAATTTATAATATAGATATTTTTAGTATCTTGAAAAATTGGTAACTTAGCCCAGCCCAGAAATGTTTAGATTTTCACGCAATAATTGCACCATATACACTACTTGCCCAATTTTCAAATCACATGATCACATAAGCAAATATAATGTTTAGAAGTTAGTTTCCACTGCACAATATAGTTAAAAGTATATAATACTTGTAGACGTATACGTTAGATGTACTTGCGGCTGATCACATAATCAGCGTTTGGCACCGCCCTGTAAACAGTAGACAAGGCGATATAGCGAGTATGTTCCATCTGTTTGCGGCGCCCAAAAGCAATGGAACAGCAGACTCTCAGAACAACATGTTCGCATTCCCAACTCGTCAATAATGCAGCTTGGTCAATTTTCGATGCGGTAGAAAGCTTTTGGCGTTTTAGGATGACGACTTCGGTCATTGACCGTTACGGCAAGGCTTTGGAGTTGCCACAGGTTTATTTTTAGCTATACATTTCTATTGTGACCTGGTGTGTGCAAGTTATTAGTAGTATGACCATACAGTATGTAATCTCTTTCTGAGGATGATATACTGTAGACTATATTCCCAATAAAAAAGATTTTTATTATGTTTCTAGGCTTGCTCTAACAGTAAAATGTGAGGTTAAGGGTGACAATCATATTTTTCTCTTTTCTCTTCTGACTGGATAAATATATTCTGATGTTTAGCCACTGTAAGGAAAATAATATGTTGACGACAAATACAAGTTAACTGAAAATGTGCATGGTTTAATTTAAGTGAATTCAGAGAAAATAGCTGTTACTTTTTCCCTGGTTCTCCACTATTTCTTCTTACTGTATCCATTGCCGTATGAAATAATTTTGTATTCTGAGGTAACATATTAGTTGCTCTAACAAGTCTAACTTGTTTTTTCCCCCCTTAACTCTACATTATTATACTCCCAGGGGTGAAATCCAAGCCTTTATTTGGTCAAACTGGTAATGGCATGGATGCTCATGATGCTAAATGCAGTTCCTCCCTGACCACTACTCATCCCCGATAAACATGGGAGTATCCCACAGAGGCTGTGGTCACGAGACATAGCAACTCTGTCCCTTGTGGACTGACCAGCAGACCATGACTGGGCAAAAGTCTGTTGGCCTACCAGGGGAATACAGAAGTTAGCTCCATAAGCGCATTACGGCCAACATGGCAGTGCACATGTCATGTGTTGTCCGACTTGCCTTTTTGTGGCACTCGTGATGAAACTTCTTTAGCCTTTTTTGCCTTGTGGTGTATCTCCTGGATCTAGAGCCCTAATCTCTGGTGGGTAGCCATAAGTCATGTATGGGTTTAGCACATTGCTGAGGCTGGCTGAGGAACCGCAGGCTAATTCAGCCAGCACTGTGAGGAGACGGCCCGTCTACAGCCCAGAGCCATGTCCAACCAATGGCTTTACTATCAGGCTACACGCCAGAGATTATCCGCTTTCTTGGTATCCTACTTTATATGGAACCATTTATTTTTGCTCTGTTCTTTTCTTTCTCCTGTTGTCCATAATTTGTCATGGTTGTTTGCTATTATTGGATACATTTATCGTCCCTTCTGGCAGCCGTTTATTAGCTAACAATGCGCTCTCATATCACATATCAACTATTAGCCACCAGGCAGATGGAGAACTCTAGTTCTGCTTTGCCATTCCTCTATACCAAAAAATGGTACAGAGGCCATAAATGGCTTAGGTTCACTGCCAAAACGTGCCTGCGTGTGTATCACACAAGTGCAATACAATACTTCAAGAGATAATCCATTTTCAAATAGTGGGGAATATAGACCGAGGTCAGTTGGAGAGGTGGAGGTTTGAATGGCTCAGTAATCTCACCCTATATCCACCTTTACACAGCATACTCTCTCTCTTGACCACTTAGATGTGTGTACATATGTGATAAAAGAGAACATACAGTACACAGGTCGCATCCACACACACACACACACACACACACACACACACACACACACACACACCTTTAAAATCATTCCCTGGTGCCATAACAGCTACTTTACAAATAATGGCCCCCATGTGTGTTTGGGGCTCCAAGGCTGTGTGAGGCAGAGGTACTAGGCTCTGTGCCCAGTCTGAAAGCCTGTCAAGATGACTATAAATGTCTCCTTGTTTTCAGCTATTGTAATTTAGGGGCCAGATGTGCGGGAGACTGAGGACGCAGTTAGATAAACAGCTTGTTACATATTTATTTTCCATATATATTATGGTTCATGGATATCTTTCACCAAAGGAGAAACGGATTCACTTCTTGCTAATCATATCATTTACAGTTCTAGTCCAACTATATAAATAGCTTTTACATTTTTTTAAATATATATAAATAATCAAATCAAATCAAATCAAATCAAAATGTTTGCCAATGCCTTTCCTAAATATTTAAATATGGTTATAAAAAAAAATGTATAGCCTTCTTAACAATCCTGTCTCTACTACACTATTGAACTGATTGTAATAAAACACAGGTTCATGTGCTAATCTTACCCTCTTTAGAACAACAACAAAATAAACAAGCTGTCAGTAGCGCAACATTTATTTGTAGGTTAAGGCCCACTCTCCAATTTGTAACATACAGAGGCTTCGACCATGGAAATGTTTACATTTCTGGCCTTGAAAACACAAGAGAACACTGGCAGACAAAGTAAACTATAGTTCCCTGAACCACACTGTTGAATCCTCCACCGCCCTGCTAATTGGAAATATAATGCAGAATGAAGGGACACGCTGACCTGATGAATAGGTTACGTGCAGACTGGATAGCTAGTCAGGGTGCCAGTGAGAGGGAGAGGCGTGCTGCGCAACGGAGGCCTCGTGCGAGAAGTCACACCTCATGTATAAGTCAGAACGACAGGTCAGGTCACAGCAGGTTAACAAAGACATGGAGCCTATGCTAAATACATGGCCAATAACTAACAGATAATCAATCCAAAATGCTTCGTCACTTTGCTCATAGGGACATTGACACCAATCACACTGAAATACGCAATACGCATAATGATAATATTAATTGTACTGCATGCATTCTGACATTTTTGTCTTATTAAAAGCCACAAATGTATTCTTGTGAAATTATGACTGAATATCCAGCAGAATATATATTTGTTTTTATGTTATTATTATTATTATTATTATTATTATTATTATTATATGCAAGTGCTAGATAGTTCCAGGTTATACTGTACAAGCTAGCACCGCTATAATGCCCCCTATCACACTTTTATTCTATTTTATCCTGTGGCGCTGTCAGTCTCAGCATACAGTATACAGTAGTACACTACTCACACACACACACACACACACACACACACACACACACGCGCGCACGCACGCATGCACAAGATGAATGCATCATAATTAAGAGCACGAAGTGACTAATTGGGCCACATGTCAGAGGTATGTGTATAATTTGAACATCAGTAATGATAAGTTTGAGGATATCCCCTGTGTCAAAACACTTTTAATTGCAACAGCGAATTATGGACATCGGTGGTTAATGCCAGGATAATTGTAAATGTAAAGGAGCTCACCAAAAGACACATGAGCACACAGTATATAACACACACACACACACACACACACACACACACACACACATGCACGCAAATGCACACACACAGCAGAGAATGGCAGACATCTGCTTTAACAGTCGACTGGCTTCCCATGTGTGTCCTCACACACACACATGCACGCACGCACACACGCACACACGCACACGCACACACGCACACACACACGCACACACACACACAATCATCTTTTTAATAAGATCATAAGTATTGTTACACTTTATCATGTGTGTGTATATTATAGAGGATATACCATTACTACCATATAGTGTGTTTGTGTGTGTGTGTGTGTGTGTGTGTGTGTGTGTGGCATGCAGAAATGACTGCAACAGGGGTCTGGGCCAGACAGTCTGTGGACACACAGAGCGTGTCAGCGGGAAGTCGACACCTCCGTGTTTTACTGCCTGGTGCGGAAGGAAGCCTCATTTTCTCCTGGTTGTCGGCTTCTTTCTTTATTTTCTTCGCTTATAGTAGAAGTGCTAATATTAGATCAGCCGGGACCGTTGCTCGATAGAAAATGCTTTATGCTTGTTAAAATAATTGCTCTCAGTTTTCCAACTCATAAAATTGCCTTTGTAATTCAGTGGGGAATGAATCTTCTGAGACGATCACTCTCAGGCCAGAGTGATGGCAACAGTTTTAATTAGTGGCATCGGATTTCTACTGAAATGAATACTGCACGCTGCAGAGAGCGGTAATTGTTGAGGTAATAGTCTTATTAATTCTGCCACACTTAAGGGGGGTAAACAAGGACCCCTCAACCCCCCACACCTCTTCAGGGGTAATTTGGGCATTCCAACTTAATGGAATTCCAATCCACTGAATACATGGTAATCATTTTATGTACTCTCTGCAGCCCTCTCTCTCTCTCTGACAGACCTATGTGGAAACACATTCCGGATGCCGGCACAGACCTGCTGTGCTGCTTACAAAAGGGCCAGGGCTTCGTTAGTCCTCGTGAAGAATTCCACAGAGAATACCAAAGTTCCAAGGGCCTCCCAGCCGCACGCTGTTTCCAACAGAGGGCTTTTACAGTCATGGACCCCTCTGCTGTAATCCTATAATCCTGCCACACCGAGGCCTCAAAGCCCTGGGTGGAGTTTGGGGGGCTGGAGACTCTGGGCTGTGTGCTTTAATTAAGATCCAGATAGGGGGCCAATATCGTTGATGAAATGTAATGGTCGAAACTTGAAAGAAAAGGTAGTGGAGAGACTGAATGAGTGAAAGAATACATGCATACTCTTCAATAAATCTGTTGATAAAATATGCTTCTAAATAGTCAACATCTTGCTAATGTTGGTGGAGACGGTAGAAAGCATGAAGATCATTGATACGAAACAACATTACTCATATTGCAAGGGATTAAGAAAATAATACACTTGCCGTTTCTGAAATTGAGTCGCAGGGCAACGCTCACAGGGCCCTTAATGAAAAGCCTACTCTTCAATACAAATCACCTTATTTCCTTCCTTCTGCTGCAGCTCCCGCGCTGTGTGATTTCATTTCCTACTTAATTTGCATTATTGCCTCCTCTGCCATGCTATTGATTTGGTTCAATATGGTTATTACTACATGAAAACCTTCCATCTCCGCTCGTTCATTGTTCCGGAAGTAGATTGAAAAGCAGAGAAAATAAGAAAGAGAGAAATGGAACAGAAAGAGAGGGACAAAGAGACAAATGAAATAGAGAAAGATAGAGAGAGAGCAACCAATCTCAATCACATCACCAATTTACATTAATTTAGGATGGAAAAAATACATTTTCTGTGTAGACAATCCATATTAAATTGACTGTTTTTAATCTAGCCATATTCCTACGTGGATGTACAGTATATTAGCCTACTGGAGAACAGTTATAATGTATAATGTCCCTAAAAAGCTTTCCTACGGCGCAGATATAAACATTATATAGCGACCTCCTAAATGTGTCCTGCAAAGCGTTCAAATGGTATGACCGCAGCTCTTTTGAGCCCATACCCAACTGTGTGTGTGTGAGGGCAGGGTAGAGGTGGAGGCCTGTCGAGGCCAGGCAGGAGGAAGCACCTGGGGTCCTGGTGGAGCCGATGGCAGCGCCCAGACGGCTGTAATCCAATCACACACTGACAGCGGGGTAGTGTTGGCTCTGCCTGATGGATATTGCCCCTGTCAACACTGCAGCCCAGACCCATGGCCTTCCTATGTGGTGCGTGACCTTTGTCTTGTTTGTGTCTCCATATGAATGTGTGTTGTGTGTGTGTGTGTGCGTGTGCGTGTGCGTGTGCGTGTGTTTGTGCGTGTGCGTGGGTGTTGAGTTGTTTGTGAGTGCACGTGAAATAGACGGTATTAAAACATACATGCATGTCATCAATCAAACAATTAAAGGCAGGTTTAGTTATTCTTGAGAACGCTTTGTGAAGCACAATGTGAAGCAAAGCGTAGTGCTATGGATTTGTCGTTGTGTGCGGTGTTCGCTGCTTTGTTTATGTTCCTATATGGAGCCAGGGCTGTGTAAAAGTATCAGATTATTTTTCAACACGCACAGAATCCAGAAAGCTAGAGGAACCTTTCACATAATGAAGTATTTGCCCATTCGGGACCAAAAAACCTGTTGAGTACCGAAAGAATAAACAGAACCTTAAAATGATGTTGGAACAGGTGACGCCATTTCGCCATAAATAGTCAATGAATAGTGCAAAAAAGTTGGCTGAAGATCGCACAGGTTCCCACACTCACACTGCCATCAAATGATAAAAAGAAGCAAATTAATTTCAGTCCGATTTTAGCTAATAATTTAGATTTACCAACGGGAGCCAAAGCTGGACCTATTCGATATTTCAATTTGTAATTTCTATCACGGACCCTGCACGGACCATGGTCAGATCCGCAAGCAAGTAAAAGTATAAGCAAGTTGCCTTTATGTTCAGGGGCGCTGGAAATTGTATCGCTCACCAGCGCCACTGAACCGTTTCGACAAACCATGACAAAAAAAATGTTATTTCAACATTTTGTAATTGCTTCTTTATTAAGATACATATAATAAAGTAAACATATATATTAATGAATTATCGGGTCCAGTTGGTAAATCGCATTTATCTGACAATCATAGCATTTATGTCAGATCCGAGCCAAACACTCAAACGTTGAACATGACCCGGTCGGGTCTCGGGTCGGGTCTCGGAATTCCGGGACTTGGAGGACACGTGAAGACCTCTAATATATAAGTACCTCTCAGTCAACGGTTCTAAAATAAAGTTTAATAATATTTCATAACAATACTTTCCCAATGCCATGACATTTTACATTGCACGTTCACACAGGAACTCCTCTAGGTCGGTGTTTGTTTTTATTCTCACTTCCTGTTTGGCCACCCATATCAGCAGTGGAGTAACATGAGCCACAGAGGATGATCAAACATAACATTTTACAATAAAGGAAGAATCCGTAAACCCCAATAACATCCTCATAAAAACATGCTCCAATTTGCTACTTCAAACCGAGTTGCATTGTTTAAAACCAGTTTGAAAACTGTTCTGGCATGGTTATGGGAATATCAGGGATGGCTGGGCAGAGGGTTGCAGGTGCGGTTTCTCTGGGGTGCCACAGTGAAGAGCTGGGTTTTCAGGTGAGGGAGGGGTTGCTCGCATCCTTGTGTTTGAAAACATTAACAGCGCTGTTTCTCTGATGGCCACAAGATTTCCCTTTTAAATTATAGTTAACATGTTCTGTGTTGTATCTACTTAAAAGGTACATGTCAATGTACACAGTACTGTAGGTTGTACTTTGTGACTCACTGGTTAATGTTGGGGCTAGGCTTAGGCAATTTACAATAAAAATGGTAATCAAATATAGATCATTAAAATGTCAAACTGTATGCTTATTGTTATTGTAAAATTGTCCATTCTCTAGCACAGACCCATACATGTTTTCTTTCATATTTTCTTTGAGTGTACTATATGCTTCCTGATATAGACATTTTTAGAAAAGCCCAAAATGTCAGGTTTGCTCAAGATAATAACATCCACATCTTCCTGATAACAGGACATTGTTAGGCCAATACATAATCTCTGATTTCAGTATCACATACAACATATCCTTAGCACATCACTTTCTGGACTATCACTTGATACCTAAATCAGAATGAAAAGACTGCTTGCTTCATTTCGTGGAATAACACAAGGTTTGGTCATTTGTTTTCTGCCAATCCTATTTTGCAATGTTTAACTCAAACTGAACTTGAAAAGCTAATTATTCATTAGGTTCTATCATACATTAATACATTGGCTGATACACTATTAAAAAGGCAATATATTTAGCACCTGGACATATTAACGTGTACCTATGTCTGAAAACAATGTAAAAATATATTATTGCTCATATAGTTTGCCAGCCTGACTCATTATAATAATAATAATAATAATAATAATAATAATAATAATAATCTTTATTTGAACAGCACTTTTCATATTGCAGCTCAAAGTGCTTAACAGAGAGAGAATACATGCAAAATTGTGCTTCCCATAAGAAAATACATAAAAGCAACGTAAGGGATATAAAATGGTTAAAGAATCAGATTAAAGAAATATAATACAAATAAAAGCAAATGCATGGTAAAATAAACTAAAAAATAAATACATAAAAAAAGGCAATTCCCTTATCCTCCCTGCTGCTGTGTCAGAATGTTAGCATCAGCACCATGCAATACTTAACAACATTCACATAGTTATCACGATCCAGTCTCACCTACTGTACTAACCCTCAGTAGTAGTAGTAGTAGTAGTCTATCTGGCATGAAGTGAATCTGCATCATTACAGCTGCTATGGTAGAAAGCGTATAGCACCTTGCAATACTTGCAACGTTCACATAGTTGTGTTTACATTAATTGCGTCTAAAATGGGTCTGTATATATACATCACATTATTACCATTAGCAACATAAGGGGTATCAATTTTTTTTAAATAATAAAATAAAAATAACACATAAAATAATATAACAGCAGATTAAAATAGGCAACACACATATCGCACGTGTACCATTTTCTGTAGCTATGTAGCAGTGCAGAGCAGTGCAGTTTCAAGTTTAGTTTTAAAGGCTATTTTGAATAAATTTGCAAAAAAAAATGTTAAAGATATTTACTGAGCTGGATTTCCTGATAGCTATAGGTAGTGTGTTCCATATCTAAGGGGCAAATTTAATGAAGGTTGCACCGCCAATTTTCTTATTGTTCTTACTAGAAACATTCAATAAACTACTGTCAGTTGACAGCAGTGTTCTGGAGGGTGCATAATTGACTGATTGAGCAATATAGCCATGTAAGGCCTTATATGTAAGGAGGAGGACCTTAAAATCAATTATGCATGTTACTGGTAGCCAGTGGAGGTCAGCCTGGAGTAATATGTTCTCTCCTCCTAGTTTAAAGCCAAGTTGCAGATATTTGAATAAGATGTAGTCTCTCAATAGATTTTTTGGGAGACTGGTGACGAGTGAATTACAATAGTCCCCAGAGTCGGGTAGATACAAAAGCATGAATACGTTTTTCTGCATATTTGTTATTTAAAAATGATCGTACTTTATATTTCTAAGATGAAATAATTATATTTTCATTACCCTGTTGATGTGAGGCCTAAAGCTTAGATCTGAGACCACCACAACCCCAAAACTGGTAACCTCAGATGTTATCCAGGGTGTTAGATTTCCTTGATTACATTTCTCTTTTTGCTTTAGGGCCAACAAGTAGGATTTCAATGTTGTCCTCATTTAACTTCAGTCTTGCCACAACTTGCCAGCAAATTAGTGAAATCTAAACTAAAGACACAACGCTACATAAATAGATACTGAAATGACTCTCCTATCTGCTGTCAAAACACCATGCTGTAATCACATGGCACGCACAGTTGACCCTGGCAGGAGAGTTTTACTGGCTGATCAAATCTAGTAACGTCTCAAAGGTTCCTTAGGAATATGCTGAGGAAAGACCCCTTTTGCAGTCAGTGTGACGCCATGCTATAGCATTTGTCCTCTTTGTCCGTCTGGTCAGCACGGTAACCTAGTGAATAGCACTGTCACCTCACAGGACAGCACAGCACAGCAAGAAGGTCCTGGATTCAAACCTGGCCTTGTCCCAGCCGTTCAGTGTGGAGTTTGCATGGTCTCTCTGTGTGTGCGTGTGCTTCCTCTGAGTTTCCCCCACTATCTAAAAACATGTTAGGTTATTAACCCTCCTGTTATCCTTGGGGTCAATTTGACCCCATTCAATGTTTAACATCTCTAAAAAAGTGCTTGACATAATTTTTTTTGCTTAATATTTAATTACTTTTCCTAA
>JAODTR010039638.1:0-20030 GCA_025399935.1 Amblyopsis rosae | reverse complement strand
ATTTTATTTATTTCCCCCCCCCCCCCCCCCCCCCCAGGACCTGGTGAAGAGCCATCTGATGTACGCGGTGCGTGAGGAGGTGGAGGTGCTGAAGGAGCAGATCAAAGAGCTGTTCGAGAGGAACTCGCTGCTGGAGAAGGAGAACGCTGTGCTCAAGTCCCTGGCCAACAGTGAGCAGCTGTCCCAACTCCAGGCCCCGCCCCCTCTCCAGCCCCCACCCCCACAGCCGGGCCCCGGGCAGCCATTGGTCCAGCTGCAGGCCACGCCGCAAGCCCCGCCCATGTCACAAGCCCCGCCCACGCTCCAGCCCCAGCCCGACCCAAGCCAACAGCTGCAGCCTAACGTAACATCCACCTGAAGCACAACCCCCTCCCCCCCTCCTCTCCCACAGATAAAACAAGAGCATCTCCTTCACAACTTCCTACAATTATTATTATTATTATGTGAAATTAGAGGGAGGAAAAAACAAAACATTGTTTTCATAGCCACCAGCTTGACCACAAACAAAGTACAGTGCTGTGTGTGTGTGTGTGTGTGTGTGTGTGTGTGTGTGTGTGTGTGTGTGTGTGTGTGTGTGATAGTGTGTGTGTGAGACTGTATGTTAAGTGTGTGCGTGTAGCGTGGGCCTCCAGTATTAATGCAATCATCAGTACAGTATCCAGTTGTGCGGGTGGAGGGGGGGGCGCTGCGTGTGTAGACTGGCCTGTAGGTGCGGGCTGGAGCCTTCTCCTGTGGACAAAGCTGACGAGCTGGCCTGCGATCTGACCTTAAAGACCTGTCGCCGAGGAGGAGGGGCAGGGGGACGACACAGGCCATCTAGGACAAATGGGAGTTATTGTAAAGAGCGATTATTTTTGTAAAAGATAACTGAGTGGGTGAAGGGGTGTATTTTTTTTGCCTTGCTCTTTCATGTTGTAAAGAAGTGGGAGTGAGTGTTTTTGATGCGCTGCCATTGCTATTACCTTTACATTGAATCAAACCCCTGCATCACTCATTTAAGTTCTACTGTTAGTTTATTTATTACAGGGCTGCTATTTCCATAAATGAACGTCATTAAACAAGCTTTATAATTGATGATAGCCTATATGACCAGTTTTCATTTTTCTTTCAGTGTTTTAAAAATGATTGAGCATATACTTAATTGGGAAAGTGTGTTACATGTGTAGTCGTTAAATTCTGACAGGTGTGTAACACTAACTGACATTTTACCGTGGAATTGCCAATTCATAGTAAAACTCCAAATCCAGTTTGAATGTACATTTTGCTCGTCTAAGGTGTAAAGTATTAAGAGCCCGAGAAGGTGGTGATCACCTCTTGAAAATGAATCTTAACGTGAATCTGCAGTAGGCATTTGATAACTTAATTTCTGCTGTTTCTTTAAAAACATTTGCCATAACCCCCCTCCCTCATCCAATTATATTTTTCATTCCTTTTTCTTTTGTTTATGGCAGGGGTTAAAGCTGTGAAATCATTCAACCTACTTTGTAACCAAAGATGCAAAGCTGTGTAAATTTATTTTTTAATGCACACCTTTTCTTTCTTTTTTTTTTTTGTTACTTCACAATTTTTTGCCGGTTTGGCATGTTCTGCATGATCTGTAATCTTCAAACCACTTTCTTACCTCATTTTTATTCAGCACTCTTATGTAAGATAGTCTGTGAACAATGTAAATGTGGAATATGACATGGAGCAAGTTGTTTCAGTTGGTTGAGAAAACTATCCTAGTGTGTCAGACACTAGCCAGAAAATGAAGTGAGCCATGTTTTGTTCATTTAAATGGTGTTTGGATTTCATATGCCAATAGTTTTGTTACATTGCAAATTTTAAAGTATTTAAATAAAAGCAATACTGAGATTCCCAGCTGTGCTCCTACTTGGTATATTTCGCATTGGTTTGAATGCAGCTACTCCTGCGGACTACTTTGTACACCAAGTAAGTGATGGGGTTTCACCACTAGATGGCGACATTCCCCACCTATGTTAAGTCTTGAAACTACAATGCGGTCAGCAACATTTGACATGTCTTAAATCAGTGTCAAGTTTTGACATTTTATTCCATCTGACTATAGGCAACATGCATAGCAACGTAAAAAAGCTTCTCCTATAATGACATTGTAATTAAGTATCAATATCTTACTTTAAATCAACCTACCAACAAGTCTTTTATCAGATCAGATGTAAATGTCTAAACAGGAGAATTAAGTGTAATGAATGAGAGCTAGAACACTCACTGATGACATGCTACCGAACTTGCTCCAGCTGACATCGTTACCAGTACTAGCCAATCAAAGGCAGGTGGGTGTTAGCTTCATAGGGTGATTCAAGTCAAACTACCTTAAATAAAAAATATATAATTTGTGTGAGACATAATTTGGAAGAACACAATTTAACAAAAACCTCTAGCACACTTATTGCCTGTGTGCCATTGGCTAAGCTACTGCTACCATGGTGGCACTTGGTTGCTGACCCCTGAACCACAATAACCATTACATTTTGAAATGGTGTTCTTTATTTAAGTCATTAAAAAATGTAAAAACGTCAACAAAAAAAAACATGCCAACCTAGCAACTTGAAAGCAGTCCTCTGTCCTTGCAATAATGTAATTTTACAAAACCGTCAACAATTTCACAACCACAGAAACATTTCATTCCTGCATAGGATGTCCACATCACATGGACGTCCACATTACAATGCCAATGATAAACCACGAAACAAACGTTCATGATCCCTCATGAAGTAGATGTACTGCCGTGCTGCTTCACCCATCAGCAACAGAGGACTAATTTAAGTGGGGCTGTGCAGGACAAAAAGGCCATCCAGGTATTCCTGTCCTTTAAGTCACTAGTTATCCCACAGTAACAAATCGAATGCCTTTGTTGATCCGCGCTGTGGCGGTGCGCTTGTCTTTCATGATGCGGAATCGCTCATTCAGAGTCATCACCGTCTGCTGAGAGAGAGAGAAGTTTAAATGGCATGTTTACAACACAAAGTCTCAGCGGAGAACAGACTCTCAGGTCTATCATTATACTATTTGTTTTTAATTTGGCTACATTCAAAAACAGCGATTAATGCTCCTGAATATCATTTACAATATGTACAGTATATTCAATATTAAAAAATAAAAAAGTCAGTTTCATACTCTTGTGTAATTTCAGGAAGTCAATCACATATACATACATACATATATATATACATACATACATACATACATACATACATACATACATACATACATACATACATACATGCATGCATATATATATATATATATATATATATATACACACATACATACATACATACATACATACAAAAAAATAAAACAAATCTGTTTACACACTAAACAGAAATATTTAATTCTTGAGAACGCTTGCCAACTTCAAGCTCAAATCACAACCGGATCGCTCCACAGTCCTCCGGGACCACCTCACACAAGAAGTGCATTGTAAAGCGTAGCAGCACTACGGCTTTGTTGATGTGAGCGGTGTTCGCCACTTTCTTTATGTTCCTACTTACGGAAGTACCGCGTTCGTTTATCGATACGCACAGAACGGTAAACTAGGGGAATACGAAGAGACATTTTGTTAAAATTTGACAAAGTGTATTTAGCTTGCAATAGCTGACTACACCTTTTATCCTGAACATGCTACGATGGTAAAGGACACGATACTGCTTATATGCTCAGGAAGGTTTCCAGGCCTTCAAACGTGATACACAAGGCTTTGAAAGCACCCGCTCCATCACAAAAGGACCCGCTCTCTTACCGGTTTCCCAACACTGTTGATGTCAAACTGGAGGGGCACTCCTTTGGGTGCTTTCTTCTCCACGGCCTCGACCTCCACAGCGGCGGCACTAACAGCCAGCGGGTGCAGGGACCACGATGTTGGGGGTCTACCGATGAAGGAATAACCAATATTGCACATTGACTGCATTTACCACATACAATTACAGAAAGACCATCATCATAATAACAACAACAAATGACATGAGCCGTATGCTAGGATACTTACTCTGGCTGCGTCATAGCTGTGGGGTTGTCGATAGAAACCGTCAGGAGTCCACTGTTGCTTGTCAACGTATGCCACCTTGTGGGGCAAAGAGAAATGCAGTAGATTATAGAGTGCAAGAAATTGTTAGGAACTATTTAACTACTCTTACTGTTCATACTTCATTCATAGGTCATTTATATATCCCCAAAGAGACTTACAACAGAGTACACGTATTACAAGGAGCAGATATTGAGCAGATATGAGTAAGGCAGCTTGCTTCAGGGTGCTTGCAGGTAGGTCAACTCCAAGACCAGAACTCATGACCTACTGGCTGGAAGTCCAGACCACAAGACTATCGTGCCACAGGTGGATCTCAAGAGGGATACATCAGCAGCCAAGAATTAAGTGAAATCAGAAGCCGGCTTCATTGGCTGACAAGATCACTCACTGTTGAGTTCGCTCAGGAGCAGCTCCTGGGTTGAGCTTCTGCACCTGGGTGTGTACCTGCCGGAGCCCACGGGGATGGAACAAACAAACAAACAGAATGTTCACAGTGTGTTCCGCTTAGAATCAACAGGTTAAAACACGTTGACAGAGTGTGGCAAGAACAGGGTCTACAACCTTACACGCTTCGGGCACACTGACATTTGCTACAACTGTCATTCAAGATTTCCTAGAAAAAAATTATGTACAAAAATGTAAAGAGAAAGAAAACCAACTATTTAAAATGCATGTTAGATTATGACTATGCGATTAATTTGCCCAAGCATTGTCAAAAGATTGTAGCTATACTATAGCTCATACAAATCTTCACATTTGTCTGCAGATACCAGATTTGTTATACAAGGCCCAAGGCGAGTGCGTATTCAGCTGCACGCCATACTTCTTGCCTTGCTTTCAAAGAGATCAAGCTCGCTCTGGCCCGCATGCTCTCAGCGCGGCATACCATTTTAGCTTGGCGTAACCACGCCCCATTGGGGAGTGTCCGCAGTCGTTTCTTCCCACTGAGCGTAGACCTCGAATATGTTGGACGGCGCTGAACCAATCGCTGCAACTGTTTTGATCGCCTCATCTAGCTCTACCGCCGTTTAGAAACACCCTTGACGTCAACGTCATCTCACTAACCAACGCTGATCGTGCCGCCAGCAGGGTGGCTGTGCGAACGCTAATGCCAACAGGGTTTCCAGACTGTAATCTCAGGGAAAATAAAAATTGAGCTGAGAACAATAGTCGGGCGTAGCCAGGCTAACACATTTTAGCTGTGCTAGCAGCCTGCGCCAAACACCATCGAAAACACTCTGCTTGTATGATCAATGTATTTAGAAGTGTTATATTTTAGAAAAACAAATCTTATCCAGCCCAGGAAATTAAAAAGAGTCCCATACCATGTAGGAACCCTGATTGAAGTTCTATAAATAGGTGGGCATCACGCACCTCAAGTCCTCTACGGAAAAGAAATGTTGCTTGTCGGGCCTCTCTCTGGGTCTGATTGACAGGTGGAAGGTTTCTGTGGGGGAGGGGAACATGTTTAAACATCAACATAGCAAAGAGTGCATATCATAAAGGGCAATGCTAATACATTCCAATCAAAACCTCCTTTCATATTATTGGACTTCCTACCTTTACCTCAGCGTCTCTCAATCCTGATCCTTTAAAAGGCTACCAATGCACTGCATGTTTTATGCATAATCCACACATACACTGTGTATGTGTATATACTTTAAACAAATGTTTAACTATGGACAAAACAGTGGCCCAGTGGATAGCACGGTCCCTGGTTCGAACCCCGGTCGTCCCGGCCTTTCTGTGTGGAGCGTGCATGTTCTCCCCGTGTCTGCGTGGGTTTCCTCCGGGTGCTCCGGTTTCCCCCGCTATCTAAAAACATGTTAGGTTCACACTCTCCAGTCAGTGTCATCCGACCAGATACTCTGGCACATATCTGGAGTTGGAAGGAGGAGGAGGAGCTTTTCACCCTTTTGCAGACCAGAAGCGTTTTATTTTTGCTTCCATTTAAATTAAATTATAATGCTTTTTCATTTGTATTACTCTAAAATATTTGGCTTACAGATTTGTGCAATGGCGGACGTAGCCAAAACTGTTGAATTTGACCTTTCCAAGGGGACTTTCTTCATATTTACACGTATTTTACATGTTAACATAGGGTTAGTATCCAACTACAAGATCAGCCAACATGGCTTTATGAAGTTTAGGATTATATCGCCTCCTGCTGGCTTGGCATGCTCTTGACAGGGTTTACAGGGAGACATCAAGAATACACTGGGCAGTGTGTCCCCAGGACCAGGGTTTGTCCCCTCGAAGCGTCGGGAGCGCTGCGAGGCCGTTGTGTTGGCGAGAACAAAAACGACTTTCCCTCTCCAACTTTGACTTACTCACTTCCACTCCCAAAAACGACTGCAATTATATTCCAAACCATAGTCCTTTTTGGAATTGTCCTTATAAAAAGGATTTATGGTTATTTATAAAATTAACCGATTGGTTAATTTTATAAATAAAATAAAAAAAGCATGTCAATTCCTTCTCACCTCTGGCCTCCTGCCACCATTGTAGTCATGTGAAACTCGATCAAGAGTCTGCAAACATTGCTTTGCACACGATTTCGATTGTATTTTGCATTTGAGCTGCGCGGACTGGTCGCGTCAAAAATAGACACGACGCCCATCTTTAGTGAAGCACAGCGGAGAGCCGCTTCTGGGACGCCCTGCGTCACGTCTGGCCGAAGTGAAAGCTTTTGCTAGAGTGGCCGCGATCAGCTCCCGAGGCCGCGTCGGATCCGGAACTCTCCGTACACGCGCCCAACACGCGCCCAACACGCGCGCCTGTTCTCTCACCGCCGTTGTAGCTGGTAGGGCCCTGTGGAGGATGCGGTGCTCTGGCCCCTCCAGAGCTCTGGCTGTCTGTAGAGTCTCCTCGCAGCCTCTGGCCGGTATGCATCATGTCGAATGAAAGGCCTCGACTTCTGACCCGTTTGCTGAAGAGGTAGTTTTGAAGTAGTCGATGACTGTAAGCAAAACAAAACAGCGACAAAACTAAATATTTAATCCTAAATGTCTGTGGACATTCATTGGGATCAGGGGGTTGCCTAGACCGCTTTATGGAAAAGCATCAGTAGATGGGTTTCAGGCTGCCATCTACCAACCTCACAACAAGCTTCCCCTACATGCCTAAGCCAAGGATAGAATGTTGATGTATATCTTTGCAATACTGTAGCTCCTAACTCCCGAAGACCATCGCAAAACTAGATCCAACAGTCTGGTTGGTGTCAAGGCGAAAACAAGCCTTGTCCCATGAGTTACAACACCCACGCAGGTCAGAGCGAGTTCATAGAGAAACGTATAATGTATTGCAAAATAAAAAAGGCACCCAACCATATATACACGCAACAGATATGGTGTGTAAAAGCAGGGCTTAGAAGATGTCGAGATGAACATAACTGCATGGTCCTTCACACTTTTTATATACACAGAGTACATATCCACCACTGTAGATGAGGAAGCCATCTTTATTCTGACTTGGCTACACGACAAGCACCAAATGAACACAGGGACTTAAACCTCCATTTCTCCCATGATTTTGTATATGCGCTAGAAGCAGGTGCACTTGATACTTTCAAGGTTACTGTCCAGTTCTGACTCCAAATGTCTAGAGCATAGGTCTTCGACAGGGGGCTCGGACCCCTAGACCTCCAAATGATTTGATCCCAAACTTATTTTCTTCCAAAATGATAAATTTCATAAATACAATATGTGCTATAAACACATACTGTAAATTATTTTCATGGCTTAGTTAGTGGCCTACTTTTATACATGGCACTCTAGGCCGCCCTTCACATTATTGTTTGCCCGGAAACTAAATATTTTGTGTGATAGGGGGTCCCTGTGCCGTGTTTATATCAGCCAAGGGGTCCTTGGCCAGAAAAACGTTGAAGACCTCTAGTAGGCTATGCACACACAGTGCATCGTCCCTGGTTGCCAGCACAACAGGCCTTTTCAGATTAACAGTGTAATTACTCTGATTATAAGCATAATGGTTTAAGCGATTATATGATTAATACAAAATATAATGTGTACTGATTCCACAAATCATTATGTGTAATGATTTGTGGTGGGGTGTTGGTGGACTGGTGAATATTCTATAATACAAGCAATTACATTTTGCTGACAGATTTTCTGCCATAAATGAATGCTGTGCTACTCTGACACTCCTCTGTTGACTGTCAATTCAACAGGTTATACAAAAAATAACCTTATTTAATAAAGATGTCCTGTGTTTAAATACTATACTGTGTGTACTACATCATTTAAAGTATTGGTCGGTTGTCTTGTTTGAGAGCCTCCAGTGTTATGTAATTCTGATGACTATAGTCCAACAGGAATCACACTGGTCATTTTTGCAATCAATTTAAATTAACCAATCTCTATATTAATGCCCCCACCAATTTAACACCTATGCTAAATATGGCATCGCGACTCTGCGTTTGTTCAGGTGCAGTACCTGCGTGAGTCTGTTCATTGGGTTGACACCTGTCTTTGGGTTAGACGGCTGCCTCCTTGCTGCCAGTCCAGTCATGACCCGCTGACCCCGCTGTCGCACAGCTGCAGGAGGGACCCTTCTGTTTTTCAACTTGTTCACCCCTCGCAACACACCGCCGACTGAAATAAATTGGTTATATGTTTGTACGTGTATGTGGACAAATAACTGGCGACAGAATGATACATGTATGTAAAATCCGTTTACACGCACCTCCTCTAGCCTTGGTGGAAACTACCTTGGTCTGGGCCAAACGGCCCTTCTTCATAACGGGACGGCAGATTCCTGTGGTCCGTCTCTTGGACAATTGTTCTTTTTTATTTAAGCGTATGATGTCATCTGATAAAATTCAACAGACGAGCAAAATGTTATAGAAATACAAAAGCGAGATGTAGTGAGCCCCCACTAACATTAGCAGGCTATTTCGGCATCATCAGGGCCTTACCTAATGACATGTCCACCTTATCAGGCACCACTGGCGTTTTCCCTTGCCCTGCTGCAAACCCATTTTTGTTCATAACTAAAACGTATAAAAGTAATTTAAAAAACACAGCACCGGTACAACCAGGAATTAAACAAGACAACTGTTTGCAGCCTTGCTATCTTACTATACGCCCCCTCTACACAACGCAAGCAACGTGGCGCATGCGTAAAGCGGGGATTTGCATTGTGGGACGTGTAGTTTCAGATAGCGAAAGAACGTGTTACAAAACACAAAAAATCCACTTGTGCACTGCTTGTATAACGCATTCGAGAGGAGCGGTGGTTGGTTGGTTAACTGAAAGGATCGCTACGCTCTTGCATGAGGTAGGGATTCTCCCAATGTTACATTATTATTGTAATACATTCACATTGTCAGAACGATCGTTTTGTACATAGACAATCTCGACTTCTTTTATTTCGTAAGGCTGATCTCGCAGCTCATCACCTATACGGAGGACTTGCTTACTACTACCGTACACACATCTTTGAGGAAGTTCTGCAGCAGCCAAGCCACCATGCCAGCAGGGAAACGTAAAGCAACTACCACTGCAAACGTCACGGCTGTCAAGAAGCCTAAGTTTGCTCCCTTGAAAGAGGTAAAGAAACCCAGAGCAGATGGCTGGTTACAGGATGCAGTAGCGGCCAAGAGGAGCGACCAAAAGGGCCTTGAATACAACGAAAAGCGTATTCGTTATATATCAATCACCGAAATGGTAAAGCAGGACTCGGATGGCGTCCTCTACTGGATGTCAAGGGATCATAGGGTTCAAGGTAATTTGAATAAACTATCCAGAATTCATGGGACCCTATTAATAAGTCTATGCATGGGACGATTTTAAAAGTTCGCGTCACTCCTGGCCAATATATATATATATTATATAGTACACACAATATCTGTTTGCTCCTTTTTTTGCTCCTTATAAAACCAGGACAACACATACAATTTCTATTTTTTTGTGTGGGGTACACCATGGACAAGCCAAGCCTTCAGCAGCCGTGGTGATGATTGACTAAACGGTATTCATACTTTTCATGCTTGAGCTATGTGAGAATATTCATAATTATCCTTATAAGAGAAATTCACCACAATCATATTATCCTGAGTATTTTTATCCCGATAAACGATAACATCATACATATACATATATATATATATATATATTAGTCCCATCCCTACTACCCCCCCCCACACCCACACACCCACCCACACACACACACACACACTACTGTAAGACAGAAGTGAACGATTTTCCCCTGCAGAAGAGTCACAGCTTAAAGGCAGCCGATACGGCCCTAGATAGAGGCCATCGTGGCGCCATACAGAACATCGCAGGAGAACACCCGTCTCTTATTGTCAATGTGCTTCTACCCTCCTTGAAGACAACTGGGCGCTGATCCACGCGCAGCAGCTGGCTTTGGAGGAGAACCTGCCTCTGCACGTCTGTGTGTGCCTGGCGGTACCCAGGTCCCAGCTCTCGACCCTCCGGCAGTACAAGTTCATGTTACAGGGTCTGGCAGAAGTTGCAGAGGTAGACCCCTCAATGCTTTGTGTGTATATAATGTGCTTTTAAAGGTGGGTTCAGCGAGTGCAAGCTAATACATTTGTCGTCCAGTTCAGAGAATATCTCGTCATAATCCTCTAGCTGTTTGTTCCGTGTGCGCGCTGAACAAATAATCTGGTGTTGCTGCACACGCCCCCCCGCCGGCTCTTTAAACTGGGAACTCAAACAAAGTGGTGCAGACCGCACCGCACAACACTATACCAGCCTTGACAATGCATGTCCAGTATGGGGGGCGGAGCTTCTGAGGGAGCACCCATATGCATGCATTGAAAGGACAGGTGTTTTTGTGTTTTTCTAGGATGCCCACTTCGCTTTTTAATTCTAGTTAGTTGCTGAGGATATGTTGCTAAATGGAGAAGAGCAACGATATTAGAATATAAAAAAGAGAGAGCAGCGTAATCCATTTATGGGAGCATAAGTTTAGTGAGCATGTCAACCGATGCATCACTAACAACATTTTGCATTGACTTGAATGGAGCGCTGCAAATTCCAACGCAGTCTTCTGCTCTGCATACAGAGGGATATTCTATATAACTCTATGAGATAGTCCCACTTCCAAAAATTGAACATGGAAGTCTCCCACGGTTGTGCCTCTCGCTTTGCTCCATCCTCTGCAGCAGAACTGTCCTCCTCCATCCCAACAGGAATGCAAAGCCCTGGATATTCAGTTCCACCTGCTCCGTGGGGCAGCTGGCGAGGTGCTTCCCCGGTTTGTGTCCGACCAAGGTCTGGGGGCGGTGGTGACAGACTTCTGCCCCCTCAGGGAACCTCTGCAGTGGCTGGAGGATGTGAAAAAGGGGCTTGCCGAGGATGTCTCCCTCATACAGGTAATTGGACTGACTTGTTTAAAATTCATGATTCTTTCAGACTTTCAATATCTGGATGCAATGTCAATGTCAACTTTATTTATATAGCACATTTAAAACAACCGTGGTTGACAAAAGTGCTGGGGAAGGGCAAATATCTATAATACATGAAAATGTACAGGATTTATTATTATTAATTTATTTATTTTTGTACCAGATAAAAGGCGAGCATTCAGTACAGAATTCTTATGAATCCTAATTTTATATTTCTTGCATACCATTCAGAAGAAACAAAATAAATCATTTAAATGAATTGCATCCATTGGGTTTATTTTATATGCATGTCTGTTAGCAGCTTATATTAGACTGTCTCATGAGATCAAATAAATCACGCTTTCCATCCGTAGGTTGATGCCCATAACATTGTGCCTTGCTGGGTAGCCTCAAGTAAGCTGGAGTACTCAGCCAGGACAATAAGAGGAAAGATCAATAAGCTTCTGCCGGAGTTCCTTACAGAGTTCCCATTGGTGGACAAACACCCCCACAAAGCAGTTGGAAGTGTCGAGGTGAGGAAAGTTCCAATGAAAGTAGCAAGAACTTACCATGGATGGATGTATTATTAAAACAATATCTCCAAAAGTCTCTAGAAGTTGCCAGTTGACATCATGCACTTTGCATTGATGACGTCATCTCGTAAAAATTTGCATAAAGCTTTTGGCTGTGTCCAGAGTCTTGACGCAAGTCTGTTAAACCATCGATCTGGTGTTGTCGATTGCGGGGGAATTAATACAATACTTTTAACTTGCTGAATTAGATTATTATTATTTATTAATAGAAAAATCATCAGCGTCCTGCTGCCTGCCTCCACACACACACAAACACACAAACACACAGCCTATGAGGCGCCGTTCTGCGCTACAATGCTGTATAAAATATTTCCCGCCTTTTCGCCGGTGGTCTCTAAGTCTCTAATGCTAAATCTAGCGAGAAAGTCGCCAAGTTGGAAAACAGCACCCACCAATAAGATAAGAAGAAGAACATGATACTCTGCGCTCTCGACTTCCAGTTCTTCTCTTATTTCTTGGCAGGTGCTGTTTGCATTAATGACTTCTGTCACTAGTGTTACAGGCAGCTAATGTTCTATACAGAGCCCAGGTAGCACCTGCTTTACCAAGGGGAATGTAGAAAACATCATGGGCCCGGCGTTTATGCCGACAATCGTTGACAGTCGGCAGGCTTTAATATATATAGGATATAGGCTACCCACAAGAAGACGTCCAGTCAGGTAAAAAAATACGGGAGATTTACGGGAACATTTTCAAACGGGAGGACAGCGGGAAAGTAGGGTAAAATATGTGAGAATCCCGGTAAAAACGGGAGGGCTGGCCATCCGATGAACTGCAGGTTTGCAAAGATGGCGACGCCCAGAGCCAGCACAGAGCAGTCTTCAAACCCGTTCTTGAGAAAAGCCATGGGTGATGTGAGGATTCACCTTCTCTAGTCTCGCTGCTTGCCAGAAAGTCAGGCATTCATTTCCCATTCAGATATATGGCTGTTAAAAGTGTATATAATGTATCTATGTCAGAATTGTTGGGAGACAAGAAGGTAAACATTTAAACGTGAGCTTCGATACGTTCTAGACATTACAAAATTAATTGGATAACCAACATGTCATCCATGTTATCCATGTTAAACATGAACTGTTTATTGCCTGTCAAAACACTCTTTCATTGTCCATACTTCATGGCCAAGACTGCTTATATTATGCATTGTTTTGTGTTGTTGTGTATCCCCCTCCTCCACAGCCAGTAGACTGGGCCAAAACCCTGGCTTCCCTCAAGCTTGACAAAACCGTTGGGGAGGCTGAATGGGCCGTGCCTGGCGCAGCTGCGGGAATGGCAATGCTGGAGTCCTTTATTGATGTTCGTCTGAAGCACTTTGCCACCCACCGCAACGACCCAAACTCTGCTGAGAGCAGCCAGCTCTCACCTTGGATCCACTTTGGTCAGTTGAAACAATGAAATACGACGACAACAATAGGCTTTAACTATGGCCGATTCCCAAAGTCATGGGAAACCAATTGAAATATGTACCCAATATTTAAAAACTTCAAAGTCAAGACACTGACAGAAGATTATTCTACTCATGATAACGTGTAAATTTGCATCATCCATTTGTTCAAGAAACTATGCTACTATCTGCCACTAGATGGCGCACTAAGCACTAGCATCTCAGACCAAAACACAAGAGTTATTCTCTTCTAAGAATACAATTACTCCACTATATCTTTACGTACAAAATAGTTGTTTGTTGCTACATTAAAGTTTAAAGATGCTGCGTAAGATATTATGATTCACATTCCCTCTGAGTTTGTTATAATTTGAGCTTCTCTTTGTTTACATAGCCAGCTGGCTATGTGTGTGTGTGTGTGTGTGTGTGTTTGTGCGTGTGTGTGTGTGAGCATTTGTTATAATCTGCGAAGCGGCTGTTATTGCCGTTACATCAAGTATCAAATAATATACTGTGTGTGTAATAATCTATACTGTGTGTATTTATTATGTACACACATACATGCATGCATTCTGAGAGGAGCCATTGTTTTATTTTAATTAATAATCATACATTATTGCCTTTAGCCAGACGGACTAATATGTTTATCACCCACATGCAATACTGAATGTTTTAAATCTGTTTTTGTGTTCTGTAAGTGCCATGGGTTCACCACTACCTCATTTTACTCCTTCCCGTTCAACCAAAGACAATGTTCTTAACGTTAACCTGTGTGTATGTGTGTGTGTGTGTGTGTGGGCGCGGCGCTTATACTGGGTTCCTATATCCTGATTCAACGCCAACTTTGACTGTTTATCTCTGTTAATCTCTGTTTAATGATAGTCAAATGCACTATCATTAAAACATACATACAGTATGTATGCACTTTAAAATAACACAGAGTGCATCCGATTAGCCTCCTCCCCTGTTTCCAACCCCACCCATCCAGGCCACCTGTCAGCCCAGCGTGTGGCTCTGCAAGTGAAGCATGCTGGGAAAAGCACAGACCAGTCTGTCGCCTCCTACCTGGAGGAGCTGGTAGTGCGCCGGGAGCTGACGGACAATTTTTGCTTTTACAACAAGAGCTACGACAGCGTAGAGGGTCAGTGGAGAGCTTCACCTGTTCACTGCTTGTGATCTGCTCAAGAGCATGTTGACTTTATTCATTGAAGATGAATGTTTTATTAGGGGTTTTACCCAAAGCATTGGCCTTTAAAGCAGGGATGGTCAACAGGTTTTGCTGGTTTGCTGGTTCATGGAGTGGTCGGGCATGTTCAGACCCCATTGACTTCCCTGGCTGTCAGTTGCAGCTGTTTAGGTGGACAGCTGATGTCTTCTTTATTTAAGTAGTTTGTTTAAATTAGATTAATCCGATTCATTGTGGTTTTTGTGGTAAATTATGAACAATCTCTCTCTTTATTTAGTTTTTTAACGCTGTTTAATGTTCATGCTGTGTCTAGGCGCTTATGAGTGGGCACAGAAGACGTTGAGAGATCATGCAGAAGACCCCAGGGAGTATGTCTATACCCGTGAACAGCTGGAGAAAGCCCAAACCCATGACAGGTTGTGGAATGCAGCACAGGTACATTGTCGAACTTAAACCCCCCCGTCCATCTCTCACCATGCGCGTCTTTAACACCCAGGTATCCACCCACATGCAGCTCTTTTTATAAAAACAATATTCTTCTGTTTATTACTAAGCTGTTTGTTGTAAATTCAGACACAAACATTTTAACATTGGAGTCTATGGGGATTGACTTCCTTTTGCAGCCAGCCTCAAGTGGCGATCCGATGAACTGCAGAGTTTGGCACTTCCGCGTTGTACTAATTTCTCTATACTTTGCACTGGAGGTTCCCGCTTGGTTCCACCAGGCTACTGTTAACTAACCTTTACAGTATTGCTTTGTCACTTCACAGTACCAGCTGATCTCTGAGGGGAAGATGCATGGCTTCCTGAGGATGTACTGGGCCAAAAAGATGCTGGAGTGGACCTCCTCACCAGAGGAGGCGCTCTCAGTTGCGATCTACCTTAATGATCGCTATTCACTAGATGGGCAGGACCCTAATGGTTTTGTTGGTAAGCCATACTTTTTTACAGCCTAATGTATGAGAGCCTTTGGATTTGTCAATGCGAACTTCTGTACTGGCTAGTACAGCGGAAGTGACACAGTTTATCAGGAAGTTACTACTTTCTGCCATACCGCCATAGACTGTTAGACCTTACAGTCTTGGAACGATCAATTCAAATGTATGTCTTAAAGGCCATGCTATAACATTTCAATCAAATTCCTTAAATGAGATTGGGCTACTTACTATTATATCACCCAATCAGTATGTTAGAAACCAGCCAGAGCGTTGGTGGAAACTGTTGTGCCAGAGCACCTTGGACAAATGTCAGCTAGCTGCTGATTGGCCTGGTTGTTTTCTACACGGTCGACAAACACTTCTGCATTGAAGGGTTCCAGACTGACACTCGCTGCTAAATTATATTGTAGTTTGCAAGATCAAGGTTGAGGCTACAATGGATTAATCAATAAAGGCAGAAGTGCCTCATGGCCAAAGTGGACACTGTGATGTAAAGTCATGCCATCAATGTCATCCTCATGGCATATATTCTGCTAATTCTTCTAGGTTGTATGTGGTCTATTTGTGGCATCCATGACCAGGGCTGGGCAGAGAGACCCATCTTTGGAAAGATCCGCTACATGAACTACAAAGGTTGCCTTCGTAAATTTGATGTAGCCCAGTTCGAGAGAAAATACTGCCCAAAAACCTCTGATGGCTAAAAAATAAATAATAACCTGTCAAAATAGTATTGTTAAACATGTGTAAGTAGTTTTGTGTTAAGTTCATAATGTGTGTTATTTTTAAAATATTTTTTGTGAACAAATATGGGAATTTATGGAGGTGGGGAAGGGTGTAAATATGGACGATTTTATATATTTTTTTTCTTCCTTGTTGAAAGTGTTATTCCACAGCAGAAATATGTAAATCTCAGTAGTGGATTGTTGTGTGTGGCGGTTTCATATATTTTGTTCTTTCTTGTCCACTCAGTGGTGCAACTCTATTTGGTACACATGTACAGCTGCTCATTAATGTGGGTTTCTAATCAGCCATGGTCAAGAGGCTCGGCTGTTGTTCACATCAAGCATCCTCTTTGGGAAAGTCAACCGCCCAAGGTCGTTGATTGATTGTTGAACTGTGTGTACTCTAATAAATTGGCTACTGAGTATATTTAGGTTATTTTTTGGTATTTTAGCACGGCCCGTTTTTCATGAACGATTTCTAACGCACATTTGTTACATTAATTTAATTCATTGTGCTTTGCTGTATCTTGTACTTTATAGAGTATATATTCCCTTTAAGGAGGACATTAGAATATATAAATTCTATACTGATATTTAGTGTCAGTTACACAACATAATGAATCAGACTAGCAAAACATGTTGTACTGAAAATGTACTGTATCGTATCCTACCCTCAGGAGCATAGAATAAAATCTACATAACCATATTGCTGGCAGGAAAAAACATTTTGATTAGTAGTCAATTTGATTAGGCAAAGTTCTGCTTTTAATGGTTTGGTTGAGACAAATCGAGATTATGTGCTGTTATCGAATGCGTAATCTGTGTGGAGAACGGATATTGATTATGGCTCATACACAATTTGATTAGGCTAAGATCTATGCATGGTGAGATGTATTGAGCATGGTGTTAAGAAAAATTAGATTGTAGCCTGGTTGCCAGATCTGGCCAAAAGTATATGCTACGTGTAGACTTTTTTTATTTAAATAGTAGGGTCCAGCATAGTCTTCTAGCCAGAAATTTGTCGGTTTGAGCCCCAGAAGTGACTAACCTCTAAGTGTCCTTAAATATAATATGCTATGTATTTATATACTTTATCTGCTCCTCTTTGTACCTTTTGTAAATTGCACGGTATTAAAGCATCCGCTAAAGTTGATACTGAACCTCTTGTTTGTTTGTTTTTTAGTTGTTTGGCATTAATTATGCTAACTATACTGATATTAAGTATGCTAAGTATACTGTTATTAATTATTCTAATTATACTGTTATTAAATATGCTAACTATACAGCTATTAATTATGCTAAGCATACTCTTATTAATTATGCTAAGCGTACTCTTATTAATTATGCTAATTATACTGTTAATGTACAGCAAGTTGAGAGAAAATTGCTTCCAATTAATGACCTTTTGCCCCCCTTAATCCTCAAGCCATTGTTTTTATCACAACGGGTTATAAACAGACAGGAAACATTTATCTTATGAAGCCCTGTCTTTGTCAGTGACATTTAGTTGATTTCCCTGTGTGACTATCTTCAGAGATGCTGCTGATTTGTGTTTATACCGCAGTATCTGTTTTGGAGGATTAGATATACCAAAGACATGAAGAGGCTCATTAGAGTTAAACTGATAACTAGTGAATCAGGTACCCGCCCACAGCAATGTAATTATTTTATGATGAATCCTATCTAACGGTCTCAAGGGCTATTGCTTTAGTTAGAATCATATTCATGGACCAAAAATTCTATGAAAGCTGTCTAAGCAGGGCTTGTAGCAAGCATGCCAACCTAATTGCATTTCTTGAGAGGTCCTCAAGGGTTCTCAAGGATAGCTAAGAAGGCAAGGTCTTTGTGGCCCCAACCAGGCGTGTCCATGACAACATATATGACAACATATAATTGGTCAACCCCATTAATTGGGAATATATTCTATTCATTAACTTAGTCAAATGGAAACTCGGATCGTTGTTGTTGACCACTGTCTCAAAATAAACTCCCAGTATGTGTGCATATATGGCAACAGAGTTTACACCCCCAACCCCTTTCAACCCACCATGTTAAACCCTATGTTCCAGTGATATTTGATGTGATATAATAACATTCTATGCTACATATGAAAATAAATAAAAATGAAAAACAATTCCTCATAGAGACAATTGATCTTTGGATACTTTATTCAGCATAATAAATAAATATCTTCATTCTATAGTACGCAAGGGATTTCCATACATCCACCCCCCGCCGAAACATTTCTGCCTGTTAGATGTCCATTGAAGTGAGCTCCTTCACAGGCAGCGAGAGCGGCGGGCTCCTCGTGGGAGGGCTTGAGACAGACTATACAGCACTGGGTTGATGGCCGAGCTGAGATAGAAACACACACCAGACACAATGTGCACACACATGAAGGTCTTGAGCTGTTGTGTGGACCAGGTGTCTGTGTAGCTCCACATCAATCGGCCCACATCGAAGGGAGCCCAGCATAGCCCGAACACAAGCACCAGCATACCTGACAGAAATTATTTGTTCAATAAAAATCTCTTGAATTTACAGTATCAAAGCCTCCACCTAAATATTAGTTTTTAAAAAAGCAAAGAAAGAGCCAACATATTACTCAGGCCTGTGTGCACATACAACACGTGACTGACTTTACCCTTAATTACATTGATGTGTGCTACTGTACCCAGGCGCTTGTTCAACAATATGCATATTAAAGCAGTGCTAGAAATATTTTCTGAGCTATAACTGCACTCCGCCGGTAACCAAACCATGAGCTTATTTCACATGCAGTGACCTGGAGATGCAACCGTCGATGAGGAGTCAACTTTCTCGCTGTCTAGCCTGTAAACTGAGAAAACCTTATGTCTTGAGATTGGCAGTTTGAGGTTTTAATGCAACAATTACGTAAAATAAACCGTAAGAGACTGAACGCCTACACCAGAGAACAAATCATCAGTCACATCAAAACCTGTGTGGACACTTCTGGTCACTTTGAAAAAGGTTTGTGGTGTTCTTGTGAACAGGCAAACCCTTGCTAAACATCCAGTAAGACTTCCATTTAAGCTTTCATTGGCAAGGATGAGGCCTTGCTGAGAAACTAGACACTTGAATATCTCCACACTGCTGCTACTGTCAAAACATTTTAATTAAAGAGTCAAGAGACACGGTAACCTTAAAAGGTGTTTATGAGAAAATTACTTAATGCTTGAGAGAGAGAAAAAAAATCACTGTTCTATCTTGTTTTGCAAGAGTTACACGTCTGACTACTGACATGTGACCGGAGGGCGCTGTATGGCTTCATATGGGATAAAATGCAATAAGCCTGTAAGGCTTTCTTCTCGCTAAGAGATTCTCTGATTACTCAAACTGACAGGCATATAGCCTACTTGTGTACATATGGAGATTAGGTCACATCTTCAAGGTATTTAGGCTTATTGTTCGTATAGGTAAAAATTTCTGACAGTAGCTAAGGTCAAACACGAAAAACGTGAAACAGTGCCCTCTGCTGTCACAACTCGGAGGTCACAGTAGATTATGCTGTAATATGAGAGCGTTACCAATCAAAGTGTAGTGCTGTGTAGGCCTGTTAGAAAGACAAATACAGATTGTGTTGCACAACGGCTGGCTAGTAGATAGAAGACAGTTGGTAAACAGTAAACAATCAAGCAGGGGTTGGACAGGACTCACACGGGCTACAAGAAAGACAGTTGAGGAAGGTATGATGGTTCCTCTCCGGGAACCATCACCTTATCGTGGTGGAGAGGTTTGGGTGCCCCCATGAACCTGAGGGCTGTGT
>JAODTR010039637.1:2928-43304 GCA_025399935.1 Amblyopsis rosae | reverse complement strand
ATATCAAGCTAGGCTATTTAATTACTCACCCTCATAATTGTGGATGTAACTTGAAACCTTTCTTCTCTCGTTTAGCGTTGTAAATCGATCGCCAAGCCATTGAAATGAATTGCAGGTGTTTACTTATATGATAATATAATAATAATAATAATATATAATAATAATATTGCCTAATATGTTGTTGTAGTGTTTCCAATGTAGGCATGTACAAGGTGAATGAAAATTGGATATAAATGATTTTTGTTTTGTTTTCATTAGCACTATAGTAAACTATCTGAAAACATGTTAAACACTAACCCATTTTAAATATTCATCATACTGTATGGAGCCTAAGCATAACGCCCTCTCACACGCGCACACACACAAACAATGAAGGATTATGTGTTTTGGTATCCGATACCGGTAGCCTAGCTAACCTACTGTCTATACCATAGCATGACAGACAGTATGCTATCATATAATAGCTCTGCCTTCCAAAACTATGAAGAAAATAAGTTTATAGATTACTCACCCTCATAATTGTGGATGTAACTTGTACAATTTGAAACATTTCTCCCATTTAACGTTGTAAATCGATCGCCAAGTCATTGAAATGAATTGCAGGTGTTTACTTAAGTCGCCGGTGTAATGTACGTTTGTGGCCACGTCATGGTGCTAGTGAGCCTGCATCGGCCATTATCGCAGAAGAAGAAACTTTAGGTTGGCGATCCAAAATTACGCTTGAGACTCAGTTTTACGGTTGCGATTCAGATGTACCAAACTGTGGAATATTTTTCTCAAAATTACAAGCGTAAATATTGGAAGCGCAAGCGTGTCCTTCTATCCCTAAATGCAGATTCACCACATCGCAAGCGTAGGCTTTGATTCCTAACGTGAATATTGTTAACATATCTGAAAATATAAAGTGCATGCATGAATATATTTTTTGCAATTGTAAAGTTTGTGTTTGCGGATGGCAAAAACACGTTTGTGGATTATACCTACGCATGCAAACTGAGATGTGTGCGCTTGTGAATGGTAAAAATACGTGTGGATTATACTTTTGCGCTTGAATAATATTGATAGAAATCTACCCCCGTACTATTTTGCCAAATCTATTTCCAGATTTGTCAGATGCGCGATGATGCGTATAATCACATTTTTCAGACAGCTGATTAAAGTACAGTGTTGAATCATCCATGCATGACCTAAGAAGTTTGTGTAAACAGACATCTGGTCCACAAATGCATATTTAATTCCACATCCGGGATTTTTTCATTTGACATTTAAAATAAACATTATTGCATCATCTAGGTTTTCTATTTATTTTTTACTTTGAAAAAATATATATACACATTTTATGTTTTAGAACAGAACAAATAAACATTTAGGAAGAACATTTATCATCCCTATGGAGAAAGGAAAAACATCAAAATCAACAAAAGGAGGCCTACTTCCCACCATGAAGTCGCCCAGACCTACAGTATATAGTGCAACGGCACAGGCTGTAGACTACTGTAGTACACAAAGACAGACGAGGTCGGATATTTTGACTAATCTGAGCGTTGTGCTTGGCAAAGCCAATGGATCAGTTCGTCCTTCTGAATAATTAGATTCTGAGCTGTCATGAGTTCAGAGCCGCAGAGGTAAACGTGTCCGCTAGACAAGGGAGAAAAGAAGGGGAGGTTTGTACAGAATGATAATCTCTCTCTGTCCCCAAGGGTTTGGATGGAGACTGCCTGCTTTCCAAGCTCATTTGTTAGCTGTACATTTCTCTTTTCCCTTGTCAGTTGCCAGATGTTGGAATGTTGCGTGTGATGTAGCCTGTCCCTTGTGGAGCTCAATTGCCTCTGCTTGTATACACTCATGAACACGTGCGCGCACACACACACAGCACACCTGCGTGCAAACACACACATGCTCAATCATATTAGCAGGCGCACACGAACACACATTTAGTGGCTGTCTGCCTGCAGATGTGCTATGTCATGCCCCCACATGCCTTGTGGGTTGGGCTGTGTGTCACGTGCTAGGGTCACTTGGTCAAGCAGGGCTATTAAGTCACGCTAACTATCTGACACGATGCTTACGCCACATTCATGACCCTCTTGCCGACCCTAACCCTGGGTAATTTGTTCATTGACGACACACAACTTGCATGTTTCTGGCTTAGTTGGCAACAGGGCTCTGTGAGACAAGGTCTGGCAAGCCCCCCTCAGTTATAACGAGGATCATGCCACCATGCTTTTAGACGGGAGAACATTTGAATTACCCCATGTCACCCTTTTCACTGATTTGTATTTTATGAAAATATTGTATAGCCTACATATTGTGTGCTGGAAATTATACAAATTAGATCAAATGCAATTTATGCACTAATCTCTATACAGAAATTGGGGGGAAAATGGGCGCATCAGCTCAACATTATCAGAAAGCATAATTGGAGTTGAGAGTACAAAAATAATCACATAACCCTCTGTTTCCTGTTTAACAATGTTTACCCTTGAAAGCAGAATTGTAACCTCAGGGACCATTAACAACACTTTCAGGCTTGTTAAAACAAATGCAATTGCAAACCAGCTACTATTAAACTATTAAAGCCGACAGTAAAGCCCACTGTGTACTTTTGTCAAAAACACATTTGGACTGTTCATTTAGGCTAGGTGAAACAGCTGATGTCTGACTACTGTTTCACTGTAATATGTGACCACTCCAAAAGATGACTTGATGAAAAATATGTTTTCATGTTTACTGTACCATATGGAGTGGCCTTTGTTTGGGTTGTGTGTTTAGGTAGCTTTGCTCTTTAATATGCCAAATAACTGAATTAATCAAGTAGTGAATGTGTGTAGAAAATAAAAAAATACAAAGTTATAAAGTGACACATCATATTAAAACAATATTGCCACTGTTTTTTTTTCCATTCATTAAATATTAACCATTCTGTATACTGGCTTTTGCTTATAGTGTCATTGTGGGTATGTGCTACAGTTTGGCCCTAGCAAACGCTATTCATCTGAGGTATTATGTGTGCCTCCAACCTCACAGTTTTGAAATGTTCAGTCTTGTTTCTCGTTTGTGTCAGGCCACTCCTTTCTTCATAGGTCTGATGGTGCTAGAGCTGGTGGTTGGCTGGCTGAAGGCGGGAGCTCACATGGCCATCAGCGATGGGATCACCTCTGTATCTGCAGGCATGGTCTCCAGATTGCCACAGTGAGTATGCAGACAGTATGAGCAGTCTGAACCCTATGGCATTGAAGGGAGAGGTGTTTTTGTTTTGATCCAGTTCAAATATCAACAAGCCAATTAGAATGCCATTTCCAATGGGGATGGAGCATCCCCATCAATTAGCATAATGTGAGTAGCCAATCGGGAAACTCACAGGAATTCTGAGTGAATATGCAAATGTTGGGTAATTCAGACTTGTTGTCAGGCCAAGCAGTTAGGAGGGTGGAGTGGACACATGCTAACAGGGCTGGTGCTCCGGGTTTAATAGATTTCCCCAGGTATTGATTTGTACTACTAATACTCTATGAGGAGTGTGGTTTTCCACATTACTTTAGCATTCTGTGAGCCTATTGGCAGCAGATTTTCAGGCCTGGACCGTGGGGAAACAATAATACACATCTTACATTACAAATACAAAGACACATAATATAAAACCATGCCTTGCTTGAAAATGTTTCCTCTCAAAGGTTTAAATTAAACGTGAATTAAGACTGCAGGGAAAGACAAAAATAAGCTTTGTGATTTTGTTTTTATTTATGTACATACATTTATTTATATGTACTGTATGTATGTATGTGTGTATGTGTATATATATATATATACATATAGTATGTATATGTAAATAATAAATATTTGTAAATAATAAATAAAATAAAAAAATGTCTGTACAATTAACTTGATGACCATATTATAAATCAATCTGACACAACGATTGGAATAGGTTTGCCAGCCCTGAATATTTGGTCGGCTATGTTGTAAGCCTACCGCTGAGCAGCACACTTCAACACAGGGTCCATACGTGAAGAAATGGCGTGACTGTTCAGACACCTCCTCAGGCTGCTGGTGCGTAGCTGTGAGCTGACTGCCTACGTGCACGTGTGGAGCCACTACCGTCTGGTGGAGCTGCCCTGGGACTCTGCCTGCACCTGGTGGCTGGCCTTCCTGGGAGTGGACGTCTGTTACTACTGGTTCCACCGCCTTGTACACGGTACAGACACACGTTGTGTAGTGTTTATTCACAGGAGCATTCCTTTATTTGTGTCCTTTTAAAGACACAGCGATTGTGAGCCGGTACACTTGTCTACTCCCTAGTTAGTTTGTCTGTTTTGTGAGTGTGCTGAAGGAACACGCTCTACTGCCAGCATCCCTGTATTTGCCCTTGCGGTTGAAACCAGTGTTTCAAAACCATGCATTGAAACGCATGGCAGCAAATATCCCTCACTAAGATGTACGGACATTATTTGTCTCTTCACTCATTCCCCCACGGAGCAGAGATGTGCACTGTTCCCTACCCCTCTCCCACAACCATGCTCAACTGTAGCATTGTTGTTCAGAGCACTCAAAGCCCCTGTACCAGCTATTGTGACAAAGACATCCTAGCCTTCATGCTTCCCCAAGGTAATGTTAAACAGCAACAAAGAGAAGTAATGATAAATGATTTTGAGGTTGTGATTTAGTTGGCATCTCGATAGGGAGGAACCGCGTATAATGGTGTGTTGTTTTTTTTTTCTGGAGGTTGCGGAGGAAGCAATTATTTCTAAGTTACATCCAGCTGGTTTTGAACTGCAGATGTGAGAGGTCGTAGTGTTCAGAGAGCTGTGGTCCTACCTATGGCCTTCACAGCCACGAGCTGTAAATACTGCTGGAACACTAGGATCAACCTCCTGGAGCATAAAACACCATAGACGGCAGAGACGGCATTTTTACAGTGCTTTAAACCAACTGAACATCTAAAACAACCCAAGGCCAAACCTCTGCTTGTCTTGGTTTTTCTTTGAAGCAGTGGTAGATTTTTGATGCCTGTGACAAGCTGCCACACCGCATAGTCCTATATCAGAAGAGCATACAGTATTTATTTATGTGTTGGATTGAGGCTTATTTTTGTCGGTGGCACATCAAACTGTCTAAATAGTTCTGGTTTAAAGTCTGCTTACCACCGTGTTGATATTGAATCTGGGTAAACAGAAGCTGTGTTTTCAAAGGTTCATTGCCAAGTGTATTCTGTGATGGAAAATGACCCAGAAGACACCAGGCTGTGCCAATTTTGTAGTCATTTCTCAAAGACTGTCCTTTCTTTGGCCACAAAAAACACACACCTCCACTGAAGCCAGTTTAGGCAGAAGATGCTTGATCAATGAAGCACTTCCATGCCAGGAAGCATGAATATAAAACCATCGACTCTGCCATGTTGATTTAAAAATTACGATGACAGTTTAGTTGATATGTCGCTTAATATTCACTGGAAACCGAAGGAGAATTTCCTCATTCTAATGGAGTGTGTCCCCTTCAGCTTCGCCAGTGTCTGACAATGCAAAAGAAAGATTACTCCAACATTATATATACAGTACGTGTGTGTGTGAGTGTCTGTGTGTGAGCGTTTACTTGGCATGTTCAGTCGGAATTCTTTTATTTTTGAACTGTGGTATGATTTTTATGCCTCGAAAACTTTCCACTTACTTTCATTTCCTCCTCCGGCCTTTGGGTTGTTATTATGGAACATTGTGGGGTCACAGATAATTGTCTGGAGCTGGGCGGCCACAGAGCTCACTAAGGATATAAGCTTTTCCTCTTGTTACCAACGAGAACGGTCTCTCCGTGACCGCAGCGCAGAGCAGGCATGGTCCTCACTCCTCACTCTGGTGAAATGAGGTCATCTCGGTCAACCGAGTTTTGACCTAAAGTACGGCTAATTCCAATGTAAGGTCCGATCGGATCGTTCCACGAGAGGGTACTGTATCTGATAAAAGCATTTCCCTATTATGAGTAACACTGAGAAATTACCGGTCGCCGGTTTTGATGACATTATTGTATAGCCTATTCTTTATTGTAAAAAATGCAATTAGATAAACTGGGTTGGTTTTACAAGGCAAAGTTTTTGCACATAATGTCAGAAGTGCAGTTTTACAATTTACCAATCAGTCTCCATATAATATGGGAAGGTACATACATTGTGTAAAGTTGTGTCAAAACATATGAGCAATAAATCTTAATATTGCATAAAAAGTGAAGAAAAAAATATTTTTATATATTGGTAAACTGCAGGGGAATGTTGAAAGTGACATAGTCCATGGGGAAATACGAACCCTTATTAGCTGCACTGTAAAATATCATTCATTTGAAACAGTTTTATGGTCTTTTATTTTTTTCCCTCGTCACTTCTTACTTAAAAGCAAATTCAGCCTAATTGAATTGGAAAATGCTTCAATATTCTCAGCTGATCCCATTGTTATTGAGAATACATTACTACTTGGCTTTGCTCTAGTGGACCACTATGGTCTTGGATGTAGCAACATATTGAAGAGCAGAGCTTACAACTGGACTTGGGACTCCGTTGCTCTTGCAAGAGATATGTAGTATTATAGTAACATTGAGAAAAAAAAGCCTCCTTTTGCCCTTATGAGTAAGGTAATGTACTGTATTACAGTATATCCATATGATGCAGTATGTAGTGTAAGTCTACATAATACCAGAGCAGAATTAGACCTTTACCTCTAATTATCATAAACATAACTACTGTATTTTCTAGCAGGGATCTATAAGTGTGCTTGGATTTAAACTGAAAGCAAGCTATTGGAAGGGGAAAGGAAACCGTCCCAGTGTGTCTGTAAACATCCATGAACAAGATGCCCTTACATGACATTACCTAGAGGGGTAAATATTTGCATGACCTTTACTCTGAACAGAGGTGGTTAATAACTTACTTCATTACATTTACTTGAGTGACCTTTTGAAAAAATAGTATGTCTAAGTAGTTTCAACGCGACATGTTTTTTCAACTTTTACTCAAGTATATTTCCATAGATACAGTTGCGACCGATCTCGCAACTATTCTTCCGGTATTCAAAGTAGATCACTGGGGCTGACTGGCGCAGCCGAAAACAGCGCTTCACAGCGAGTGTCAAGCAAGGTAACCATAGAAACCCACTACAATAAAATGTCCACTCATGCGGCCAGCAACATCCTCCTGCCTGACTGACGCACACACACACACACACACACACACACACACACACATACCCTATTAAATGTCTGTGCGCTGCACAATAGGAGAGGGAGAGATCCCAGTCGTGGAATGCGATTGCTCTGAGCAGCATGCATGCAAATAAAATATTTCTCACCATTTCCATTGTGGTCTGAATAAGTTGAAAATTCTTCGCTAGTCATTTTATAGAAATAAAGTCACGGGGTCTGAAAAGTCACGAGAAAGTTTCCAAGTCGGTACATTTATTTGACTTTACACAGATCTGGGAACTTTTTAAATCCCCAAAATCCCAAAACATAGCGAGTCTCTCATTGTAAACATTGTTGTAATAAACAAGGGAATGATAAGTATAGGGCAACTGCCAAACGTCTGCTGACCTACACTTTGCTCCAGATTGACATGGGCATCCATTCTACATTGAAGCTAGTCTATATATGTTCAAAACGGTTCCATGCTAAACAGGTCTGGAACCAGATGATTTTGGGTTAGCGGGAGGCCGGCTTGGTTCTGATGCGGCACTGTTGTTGACAGCCCTGTTGATTCTGTTTATTCTACCCTCATATCTCAAGTCCCACTAATGGCAGCTCTGCACTTAAACAGCATCTATATACAGGCAGGCTGTCGCAGCTGAAGCTATTAATCAGCCGGCCTAGTCATCCATACATTGATTATATGTGAGGTAATGCACTTATGTTGTTTCCCCACCGCACCACAGCCTGTCTACATTGTTGTTGTTATGTCTGTATGCATATAGCTGTCCTTGTAGGTTAGAATCATCTCAATGGCTAGCTAAACCAGCCTCTTTAATACCCTGTCAAACAAAGGGCACTATACAGGAAAAATAACACATTATGTCGTATAACTGGAGAATGGCAGTGCAATCATCAATCTACTTATGGTAAATGAATCAGCATATTTCATATTCAAGAATGCCTTTCCGTTTGCACTTTTTAAATTCTAGTGCTGATGTGAAATTGCGGGAAAAAAGGAATCTCATGGAAACCTAGTGTTAGATATCTTCCAATCTGGTCTTTGACTTGGACCAATTAGAAACCTTCCTAATGCCAGTTTTCCATGAAATGATTGTCCATAGTAGCAGGTTGGGAGTGCATGCATGTGTGTACAATATGTCTGTGTTCCAATGTGTTTCTCAGTGAAAATGTGCTATGTAACCTCTGGAATGAATGCATGCTGTTCATGTGCATTCACCCCAGCAGGACTATCCTTGTAGGCTCACAAGTTCACTGTGTGTGTGTTTGGCTAGTGTGTCCACACCCCTCCCACCCCACAATCTCTCAGACAGCAGCAGTTGTTAAGAAAAACAGATGTGCTCAGCACTCCTCTGCCCTCCTTTCCTTTCCTCATCACCTCCTCTCCTTTCCTCATCGCTTCCTCTCTTCTCCTCACCCATGTGTGTCAGAGGAGGTGGGGAGGCACGGCTGATGTGGATGTTATTGTTTAAAGAGGAGCTTCTCCTGGTTCTGGCAGAGCAGAGGCTACCAACCGCCCCCCCTTCCCCCACACACACACCTTTCCTCAACCCCGGGTGGTGGTGGGCTTCATAAATCTTCACTCCTGACAGAGTTCCTGCCCCGTCGCACAGCTTGTCATTTTTCGGAAGGGGCGAGGCAGGGTAGTGATTGTAAAAGTAGTATAGTAATAGAGGAGTAATACGTAAATAGTAACTTATTACAATTCCTGAGTAACTTCCCCAACGCCGCTTGTAGTAAAACATCAAATTATCTGGTGTGTAACATTAGTGTCTTCCATGTTGCATAACCATGTTGCATAAAAAGCAGCTAACATGTTGCTAATGCTAGTTATAATCACAACCATCACCAAACTAACTGAGAACTATATTTACAGATTTCGACAAATAGCTCTCGCAAAAATAGCCATATGTATAGCGTGCTGTAGTTGAAAAACTGGGTATGAAATGCTCACAACCGTCTCCCACTGCAGACGACGTAGAAAGCCTTCTGTGGCTCTCTCCGTGATTGGCTGTATACAGGGCCTACCCCATTGAGAAATCTGCCAGTCATTAAATAGAGAAGCCAGGCGGTACAAAAACACATTGAAGAAAGCCAACTGCCCAAATGAACGCTGTAATGTTTTTCCTACAATATGTGAAAAGCTTTCAATGACCGCAATGGATGCCCAGCTTCTGGGGCAGGACCCAAAATGACGTGTTATAGACCTGTTGTCCAATTCAATCCTTTTGCCATTTACATAAAACACACTTGAATATGCCATCCTGTTGAAACCCGGCAGCAATAGCGGATATACAGTATGGGCAGTGCTTCTGTTGATCTCATCAGAGAGAAGCCTGCTGTGCTGTTCACAAATGCACATACAGTATGTATATGTTAGTACATGGTTCGAGAAGGGATGTAGTACAGATGTTTTACACTTTGTAATGATGACATAGTAGAATAGCCCCGTTGTCATGAGTACGGCACTTTAACACAATTGAATTATCGTATTTTTAATGATGTAGTATTAGAATCCTGGCTTTCATTGTAGTCTTATAGAGCAATCGCCACTGCTCTGCCATGTTGCCTAATGTAGTTAACGTAGTTTATCTAGTGAACTAGTTCACTAACCAACATAGCCAGCATATATCAGGTTAGAAAGAATAGCAATACACATACTGTAACATAAAATATATATATAAATTACAATGAAGACAGAGCTCATAAAACTAGATAAACAATTAAAAATATATATTTTTAATTATCTCACAACCTTTGAAAATAATTCTGTGACCACTAAAACCACTGCAGTAAAGTGCGGTTAGGGGTGGTTATGGATGGATGTGTGCATGTGTGCATGCCTGCTATGTAAGCGCGCTCACAGACCGAGTGAAGAAAGGCGGCATGTTGCAGCTTTGATGGACTCAGTGAGGGGCCGGAAGCTGAGGCAGGCGGCTGCCCTCGTGCGCTCCGCGGGCCTCATGGCTCCACCTCCACCTAACGTCAACACTGTTGACAGACGGGGCCATTTCCACCGCCGACACGCCTGAGCAATGCCCCGGACAGATTGTTAGGATGAGGTGAGAGTGACAGTGGGGATTGCCACTAATGTGAGCCTCAAATCAAAACACACAGCACAATGAACGGGCGGCTAAAAGATATATTGTTGAATAAATATGAATGGCACAGACCAGACCAGGCGAGAACAGAAAATACATGAACTAGCATGTGTTTAGTAGAATAGAATAGTACATTCTGTTAATCCTTAATCTTTTCTTTACCTGTGGCCTCCTTTTTGATAATCAGTAGTCGCACAACCATGAACCCTGTGTTCACATTTTATTATTTGACTGCTATGATTCAGGTTTTATTGAAAACAACGAATAAGCGTTCCTTTCAATCAATCCGCCAACTATAACCCCTTCAAACAGGGCAAGTGGGTCTAATCAGAAATGATTATGAATGAGCTGGCATATGGTTTGTTTGGGATGAAAGCCTGTGTACGGGTGAGTGAGTGGCATGCTATGTGATTAGGAACTGCTGACATTATTGAATATAATGGGCGTTTGACTTGAAGCGTCAGGTTTTATTCAGACTTTTATCACACACTGTTAAGGAGAGCTCTAAGTGGGCCTGACTGGGGTTAGTGTGTTTGGTTTAGTGTGTGTGACTGAGCCTTGCGGACAGCATGAAGTATAGCAGGAGCGGAGGGGAGTTGGCCGCCTGTCCCGCTGAGCACGGGCCTCTGTGTTTAGATTGGCATCGCATACGAACGCCCTCCAATCCAAACAGTGAAGAGCCCTTCACAGCACATTACCAGTGTGAATGACAGGGCATTCCACCACTCACAGGGCTGCACATCAAGGGCAGAGCAGTCCATGCCAGAGTTTTGTCACAGACTGTGATGATTTAGGCAGGTGATTGATATCACTGTAAAACGGCTTCATAAGGTACATATTTGAAAGAGTTGTGACGTTAAAAGACATTTTCTAGTGTTTCATTTACACTTTTTGTTTTTGTAAACTTTTATCACACATAAAATCAATATTTATTAGGGAAACTTGAAAATCATTGGCAATTCCCCCTCTGAAATTCATTTTATGGCGCTTAGGACTATTGTTCACACATTTATGACGTACACCAAGTTATGTAAGCACTGCTCATGCTGAATTTGGAGTGGACATAAACAGTGCCATTCAAAGTCCCATTCATTTATTCCCGTCCGACGTGACTTGACTGATGTTTAAGTTGTGTGTAACTAATAATTACACAGCATTACTCAAGCACATGTCCTTTGTCCATTGAACACGGTATTCAAGATGGCTGAAAAATGAAGTGCTGACTTCTGAACATGCATTTTGATTTGAGGTCACCATTCTATGTCAATTCTACAATATATTATGCTTCACTAACACATTGACTTCACTTCTACATCCGGCTCTCTCTCTCTGAAGGTTTGTTGCATTGACAACTCAGCCCGCAAGCCCACTCTCACTGATTTGCTCAGACAACCACATGACTTTGCTTGTCCAATAGAAAGGCAGAAGTGAGAAGACCTACATGCATGTGTAAAGAAAGAAATGCCAGAACATCTGATTTAATTGTAGTGAACTAGAGCAGGACAATAATATCAGGTGTGGCAAAATGAACTGTAAACGACATTGCCATCCAAAGTAAAAATATTTAAACATTTTGCTCTCTTCTGTGACATAATTTACAACTGGATGTTGCGTAGCTCTCTCCAACAAGTAGCCTAAACTAAAAGCATCGGTTAGCTGGAGAACGAAACGCTAATACGTTTGGTGAAACAACACTAGATACAATACTAAATATTTACATAAAATATTAGAATAATTGAAATGCATTGTGAAGCCAAGCCGAACTATTACTGTGAGCGGTGTTCGCCATTTTGTTTATGTTGTTATTTATGGAGCACTGTTATTTTTGTTTAATAGCCTACTTAGCCAAGCAATGAACCTGGTTCAATCAACCACAACGAATAATTCATGTCACATGACAAGAGCGGAAACAAGGTGTGTTCAGAATTGTCGAACAGATTTCAGTTTGCTTTGAGTTTGTCGGGAACATAAGCAAATGGTCTGAGGATGTAACTCTCGGTGAACACACGTTCACGCTGGAGGAATGGTGACAGTTTAAATTTAATATTTATGGAGTTTACAGAAAACATTCAAAATTCAAATTCAAAGCAAACGTGTTCACCACAAACATTCTACAATTCTGAACGTACCTCTATATCATTCTGCTACTCTACTGGTTCAAGTTTCTACCGCTCTACATAAGAAAACATGGAGATGTACTGTATCACTGCAAACCTGATATAATTATAGTAAATTGACATTTTACCGTTTTCATAATGTTAGCAAATTTGGGTTCGCTTTACAAGGCACACTACTTACCGACGTACTGCAACGATCTTCCAAACATATATTAGAACTGCTTCACTTTCATTCTAGAATACCATGACGTTTCTGCTCACTCCTTATCAGATAGTAATTCACAGCCAGCATAATACAGTGACAGTTGTGTCATGCATGCTATAGACAAGTGTGTTAGATGCTTGTTTTGATGGCGCAATGTTTTGTAGTATTAGGTTACTATACATTAAAAGGTTCAGTGTTTCAATTAAACTACCTCTCTCCCTGTTTCGCTTGCCGACTTCTTTACACTGGATTATTTAGGTCAACCATTCCACCCTTGTATTTTCTTGTCTGCATGTACATTGTCCGTGTTTAAGGTGCCTGTAACTAAAAGGAACAAAGTCATGTGACGACAGTCACATACCTGAACAATGGGGTATAGGGGACCATACCACATTACAGCACGGTCGTCCTGGTTCCCCCTTAAACCCCTGTTTGCGACCGGGCCTGCTGGAGGCCAGATGGAAGCGCCGTCCTCAGCATTTCTTTGCTCTTGCTGGGAAAGCAGGCTCTGTGGCATTGGTTCTCACCATTAACAGGGTTTCCCTCCTGAATAGGCCCTGCCAAACTATGCAGCGTCCCGCCGAGCCCAGAGATGAGGCCATGGGCTTGCAGTGCAGCCTAGCGGTTCCTACTTCCTTTCTATGACATAAGCATCAATCTTAGCCCCCTTAGACCTGGACCCAACCGAGCAGGACTCCTTAAGAGGGAAAAAAAGACCATAGGCTGTTTAGAATTAAACAAAGGCAGATTTTTCCTCTCTGTCAATGGGTGACATTTTATCTCAGTCACGCACCTAGTGTCAGAGTCCTGTGAGACAGGACCTACAGTATATGTGTTTACATGCATGCAGCCAGGCATTCAGAGCCGATCTCTCTTGGAACACCCATAGCCCTGCAATATGCTTCTGTCAGCGTTGTGGAGAGGGCAAACTGCTTCAGTTCAACCCTTTTACCTCCTTTTCACCTCGCTCCCCATATGCAGTGTTTGACGTTGCATTGACACCACAGAAACATTTCCCAGCTGGGAATTGCGGCGGATATTCCCTCACACCGTCTGAAACACGAAAATACCCTGGTGAAATTTGTGAGGTGAGGAGAATTGGACAGGAGCTGTATTTATAATTTTTTTTTCACGAGGAGCAGATATGGGTTTCCCCAAGGCTCCAGGAATTCCACGTTCGCATGGCGCGCTGATTGGAAATGGTGGACCGTGTTCCACCGGGTGACGGGTGCGAAGGGACGGATTGCGGGTGTGCTCGGCTCAGGGACGCACCTTTTTAACCTGACGTTCTCTGCAGCGTGTTTGTTCAGGTGTGATGGGGCCCCTTGACCCATAGGGTTTTACGGCTGCTGGTCTCGATAGAATTCGCAATTTTATTAAACGGGAAGAGAGGCTTGTGATCGAGACATGGCTTTTCATTGGCTTCTCAAAATATAACTGAGTAATTAAATCCCAGGGAAAGTGTGAATCTATTGCTCTGTGTGCGTGTTTGTGAGGCTGAACTTCAACTACTACTGAAGCACAAACTCTACAAATCTGCATTTGTGTGTATTTGAGTTCATGTGAGTTGCTCATACATTAAACATTGTAGCCAAAAATGTACAAATTCAGTTTTAATTCAACATTTTTATTAGCTATTTGCAAAATTGTTTTATTAGCATTCATTATGCAGTCGATAATCCCATCACACATCACGACTGCGACATGAAACATTAACCTAATTTAATAAGAGACAGTTTTTACTGTAATGTGTACAATGCTATAGATAGCCTGTGTGAGCTTTTGCGGTTCAGCAATATTTGAAGATTTCTGTAGCGTCAAAAAAAAAAAATTTACTGGAGGTGCCAGAAAACCTTTGGCCAGACGGGGTGGTCCGGAAACAGCCAGGAGAACTAGTGAAACTTTACAAGCATGTTCCCTTTGGATGTTAAAATGAAGTGTAACACAGATATTAATGTAGCACGTATCACAACACAGCGGAGGAATGTAAACTGGTGCACTGGGACACTGAGCTGAGCTGTCCGCTACACAGCTGTAGCATAATACTCCCTCAACCGCTATAATAGCATAACACCCCGATTGTAAACAGCCAACTATATTCTCAGATTAAGCTTTTCATCAAGGCTGGCCAGCAGTGTAACCGAAATGGCTTCTTATGGGGATGAAGGTGTCTAGTTACTCATCCGGGGTTGAGTTTTGGTCGATACAGTGTATTACTTCTGGTGTTGATGTAAAGAAAGCTGAAAGTCTGAGAGGTAATGACCTGCACATGAACCCTGGACTGAAGGTTAATAGAATCACCAGATAACGCAAAGAAAAGGTGACTTTGCTCTATAATAAGGTTTAAAACGCTTTTTTCCATAAAGGTTATATTTCTACAATGCAAAGATCTGCTTACTTCAGGCCTGTCGTTTCCATATAATGTCTCTGGTATTGTAGCCTACAAAAAAAGTTATAACAATAACTTTTTTTGTTTGGGTATTTCTATGGGGCTTTTCCACTGGCAAACTTGGTTGTATCGAGCCGTGCTGACTTGCGTTTTCATTACCAGATTAAAGGACCCATTCCATGAAAACAGTGTTTCTAATTGTTTTTGGAATTAGCAATGTTGATGTGACATGGAGAAGTACTGGGCCTTTCAAACTGGACTGTGACTAGCTTCTTGGTCTGTATTGGCCATAGAAGAAAATGATGCGGATAAACAGGCGAATTTGAAAAGAGTGCGTATGTTACGTAGATTATTGCACACAGTTTGGTAACGCCCCTATGAGGATATGGCCACCTACATAGTATTTCTCAAAATATACAAGCTAAGGAATTGATGTTGTTTGCCAGTACAAAGTTTAATGTTCAACATTTGCACATGACCAAATCTGTAAATGTAGTTTTTGATACAGTAACTGATAGGCCACCATAGCATAAACCACTAGTCTGCAGGACAGGCATATTATCAAGAGTGATGCATTATGCACATCAATAACTACATTAGATTAATATAGGTTGTTGTTCAGAAACAGTAAACGGATTAGATATAGGCTGCTTATTAAATAATGTTGTGTTGATTTACTTAACCTAAACATTGATCATTGATAAAGACGCACTCGCGTGTCATACCGAAAATGTATTCCCTGCCGGAAACGCATTGGCGTTTTTGGTACCGCAAGTAATAATGCTTTTATCTGGGTCAGTGATCGGTCATATCATACAAAACATTTAATGTTATGTTAATGATAATAACAAAGTTTGTGTGTGTGTGTGTGTGTGTGGAATGCTGCAGGCAGACAAGAACACAGAAGCAGCATAACATGGCTAACCTTCATATGTTACGCATGTAAATACAACAAGAAATATACTGTTTTATTGACATCTGAAAAATGATCGAGGTCATGTCCATATATAGCAAGATAAGTTGATGGTAATTATCGTGACAGGCTCTGCTTAGATGCCTTGGCAGCAGCAAAACCTACGTTACAGTACTGTTTCTATAACCACCTTTATGTTTTGGTTGATTATAGACCCAGTAATACAAATTCCTCTAGGTACAACTGGCAGTACACAATTTTTTATTTTTTTTCCCCCACAGAGGTGACCATCCTTTGGGCAGCCCATCAGGTACATCACAGTTCAGAATACTGCAACCTCTCCACAGCTCTGAGACAGTCTGTCACACAGCAGTTATCCTCATGGGTAAGGCTTTATAGCTAGTTATTACCAGAGACAGACTGTGTCCGATCTTCCCACATCACACCAAACACTTTTGACAATGACTGTCACGAATGAGGCTTTCCCACTGGAACACATGGCGGCGCCGGATTGAGCCGTGCCACGCTGATTTGTGTTTCAATTACCCGTTTACCTGCGCCGAGTCATTCCGAGCCTGCCCGATGGACCTGCTCTGGAGCCAAAGTGAACTGGGCCCGCCTCCAAGTGGGCTGCTGTGACGTTATGGGCTTCATCATAATTCTGTTAATGCAGTACCGAGGGAAAATTTTATATCTCCAACAAAAGTACAAGGCTACAAGAAAGTTGTAGTTCCGTTAAAAATGTTCACCATTTCTAGGTTTGTTTCTTTCTTATATAAAAAAATATAATTGGGCAGCCTACTCACAATTAGTTGAGTGAAACTTTGTTGTGAGACAACATTAAATGTTATAAAGAAAAATCTTTTGACAGAAGTAGCAGACATGCCCACATGTGTCCAACTCAATGTGTCGTATCTATGATAATATCAGTCAGTTTCCCAGACATATTACATCTTGTCCATCTCTTTAAATAAAAGATTTAAAGAGTTCTGTTGAAAAAAGTTTGTAGTCTAATGTAGGATAGGTTGACTCTGTCTGATAAAAAGAGCCTGTGCGTTGTGACCATACTAGTAGTCGGGCATCCGCGGACATCTACAATAGATAGAATAATACAATAAAGTGCGTTGGAGGGCAGCACTTTAAAACATGATTGACTCAAGATCAGTGCATCATCAGGTAGCCCTGTTGTAATGGAAATGCATATCCCAACCATGCTAGTTTTACCACGCCGTTCCGAGTCAAACTAGCTCAAAAGATTCACATTTGTTCCCCTCTGGCCAGCTCCATCACACAATCATGATTTCTGCATTGTTAAGTTAGGTTAATATTCGTCTTGATTTGTTGATGGATCATATACTGTATGACTGTTTAGGTACAGTACAAGATGAGTGCAGTATGTCCAGTTAATAAAAATGAATAAATGCAACAAAGTGAATGGTGTTAATGAAAATTTTGCTCTTTGTTTTCTGGCTAAGCCTTATTATTCATTAATTATTGTTGTCGAGCACAATGAATAATGGAGGCCTACGGAAGTTGAACTTCTTTCTCCCTGTGTATTTTCTGGATTGATCACAAGGCAATTATGGACACACAGTAGAAGGAATGTTACGTCAAACCAACAGCGTACAGATCACGTTTTCTGTCTGCAGGCCATAGGTCACAGTACTGCAGTGTGTTATGTTAAGTCTAATGCTGCATTGATATTCTCAGATCTTCTACCTGCCCCTGGCGTTTTTTTTACCTCCATCTGTGTTTGCTGTTCACATCCAGTTCAACATACTCTACCAGTTCTGGATCCACACAGAGGTACATCAGCACGGTATTACACTGTACTGTACATGCTGTATAGCATCATATGGAGTATCATATAGAGTAACTGTGCTTTGAGCTGTAAAGTAAATAATAGGACTGAACTGTGATGAGACAACATCAATGCTATTGTTTATGTTGACAACATTTCTTTATAAAAAAGACAATCTGGATTCATATGTTTAAAATTGCTCAACACGTCATATCCGTTTAAAATCACCCAAGGTCCTTCCAGGCTTCCGACTGTACTTTTGGTCTGTTCGTGCATCATCGAAATCAATTTATTTTAACGGGGCCCCTTCTCATCCCCTCCCCTCACTCAACTCCAAATCCTGGACTACATTTTAGCAAAGTTGTTCAATGGGTGGAGTCAGGCTCAGAGCTAGTTACAGTTGAAATTATAAATGTTAGATTTTTTATATACTGTGTGTGTGTATCTATATATGTATGTGTATACATACACACACAAACACACACACTAAAGCATGCTGTTACATTCTAAAATTTGTGAATACAGTGTTTTCACAGAGCACAGTGAGCAAATATGTAGAATAAATACTGTTCTCCAATAATATTGCTACACAAATCTAAAATGATAAATTACTGTAAATGGAGAAAGACTTTGAAGGGATTTTATTTAGTTCCCTGCACCATTACGATTAGCCTTTATAATGTATACCCGCAGTTACAGTGGATCCTGTATTCAATAAAAATGTAATGAGGTTGTATGAAATATTCCAAACAGAAGCACAAACGCTCACCCTCTCTTAAAAGGGACTCAGGGTATCACTTTTACAGTCCCCATGATCGTTAGTGGGAACGAACCGAATTGGAACGCCTTCCATTTTGGAGTGCACTATTAGCTAGAACAGTTATAATAGTAACGTTTTCAGAAAGGCTGTAATTTATGCCTTCTTTATGGCTCTTTTTTTATGTCATGTAATTTATTGGCACGCTATTCCCCCGACACCGTTCCAGACTTGGAACTGCAGTGAAGTGGTGGAGAACCTTTTCTTTCAAGATAAAAAACGTCCCAGACGCAGTCATTACATGGAAATAATGAATCACTGGGAAGGGCTGTCCAGTTGAGAACATTTTCCACCAGATTGAACGGTCTGTCTTGTCGCCTCAGAATATCAAAGTCAGTAAAACTCACACCCAAAGACAATGTCAATCTGCCATTTCTGTGTGTAGCTAGTAAAGCGTTATTTGATATAATAGGATGGCTTTTTTCTCCCCCGAGTTGTGCACAAGTGTGTTTGTTTGTTGGTTTTGGGCTGGGTAAGTGTGTTTGTGGGGGCATTTATGTCAAGCCTTTTATTTTTTTGAATTTTAGAAATATTGCTAACTTATCGTCAGTTCTCTGAACATCTAAATGAAGCATCATGTAAAAGCATTTAGTAGGAGTTATTAGAAATAACAGCATTGTATGTTTTTAATGTTAATGAAAGGAACACATTGGCAACCATAACATTCCTGCATCCTCTCCTTTTCACTGTCTCTGCAACAGCTACTGCATCCTCAGGGAAATAGGGTTTAAATCTGAGGTTGACGACTCTAAAATCATGGCCAGATAAAAAATGCTGGAGCTGGTGCCTAGAAAAACATTCTTCTTATATTACCATAATGATTTTGACTTTTCATAGCTAAAACGTGCATTTTAACACTAAAACCGCCAACGTGTATACCTAAAACCGCCAACGGGTAAAATGTACCTGTGCGCCTAGATCCTGTGTGTCTAGTTACAAAATGTACTTTCATTGTATTGATTGTCTTCTAAAAAAATTTTCATTAATTGTCTTTGTTTTGGTGCTCTAGTTTTATAAATATCGTCTAAAGGGGCGTCTTTAAGAACAAGCAAATATAGGCTATTCATGAAAGCATCCCAAGATCAAAGATCCAATTTGTTAGGCATGTCTGTTAACTTAAGCTAATGCTAGCGGCACTTTGCCAGTAGTGTCGGTAGCATAAAATTCTGTTTTTTATGAATCGCCCCCACACTTCAGTCATGATCGCAAATGTGTCCGTGGGGTACCCGCACCGCACATCGTCTCCTCCTTATCATAAGCAGAAAGGAAATGCAGGTTCTCCTGAAGTTGGTTAGTCGACAGCGTTGAGATGAGAAATGTATTGAACCATTGCTTGAACCAGAAACTTTCCATCTCACTGTTATTTCCCCAGTATACAACCCTCACACAGAAGCGCATTCAACTCGTGACAAGTATCACATCCAAGGATGCGCCATATACTACACACTGTGATGTTGCAGTCAGCGAGTGTAGCAACATCAGAGACACAAAAGCTGTTTCTTCAAATGTTACGCATTGTGTGTGGTGTGTGGCCAGCTGAGCCTGTGAGAATCTACTGTTATGAATGATGTAGATTTCGATCACGCACCTGTGTACCGTCGCCTAGAAACATATTGTGTAGAAGGTGGCTGCTCAAAAATAAGAAACTGGCGAAAAAAATGCATTTTGATAATGGGTACATTTGACCCGGTGTGGCGGTTATACAGTAGGTATACATGCCTTTGTTTTTAATCTGGATTTATCTTGACAATATTTAACGATATGGAGTGCAACACAACACCACTTTAGGAAAAGTCAAAGAATGGGGGACTTCAAAACATTATTAAAACAAAGTTATGTACAATTGAAAAACCTCCACGTGTAATATTTACCCCGAAGCAGTTCTAGTGTTAAGCGTACAGTACTTCCTTAAACGGACCTAAATTTAAAAGAGAAAATTAAGGTTAACTGCTACAGGAATATTTGTTAGTTTCTGTTTGTTGTGCTACAGTCTGTTGCTCCATAATTCTTATCTTTTCTATATATATTAATTTGTAAGGGCCGATGTACAAATTTAAACATAAACGTTACAATTTGATGCAGCAGAGTTAGCCCAAGGCTAATTTACATATGCCATTACTTGACAGGTAACAAATAAATCATTCAGTCAGTGACATAGTATTGCACAATAAAGGCCTAATGTGTTTCAGCAATAAGCTAAATCAGTAGGGTGGCATGTGGTGCAGTGGTAGAGTGTAAATGATAGGTAATCAAGAACTCGCTGGTTCGAACCCCGCTAACTCTTCACAGTGTGGAGGTGTCTTTGAACAAGACACCTAACCCTAACTGCTTCCAGTGGTCAGGTGTCTCCTTGCATGGCTGACATTGCCATCGGTGTGTGAATGTGTGAGGCAAATAATGTAAAGCGCTTTGAATATCTGTCTATTTACCATGTTGGATATGCATTATTTTCTTTCAGTTGATCAGAGATCTTGGACCTCTGGAGTGGGTTCTTAACACCCCGAGTCACCACAGAGTTCACCATGGTAAGATATGTCCTGTTATTTTTACACTTTTATCTGTTGAAACTAAATACATGATGTTTTCAAACTCAAAGAAAAAATCTGTAGATTACTTAGCACTCTGCATGGTAACAAAATTGAGCCTATGAGCGGTATATAAATATCTTGGATTTTTCATTGATGACACTTTCTCCTTAAGTGGCATATTTTACAGTTGGTTAAATAACTGAGGATAAAGTCAGGTTATTATTTGAGAAAAATAGTCTTGTTTTTCTTTGAAGCTAGAAAAAATACTTGTGAGTGCTACTTTTCTGCCTGTCCTTGTTTGTGGGGATGTCATCTACATGCATGCTTCATGTCTGTCTTTGCATGCTCTGGACATGGTTCATCATGGAGCCTTGAGTTTCATTACCAACTGTAGAGCACATACTCATCACTGTTTTATACAATAGGGTAGGCTGGCCCTCGTTGTCAAAAGGTAGCCTCTCTCATTGGTACTCTTTGATTTATAGTTATTCTGGGTTTGACGCCATCTTATCTTTTGTGAACGTATAAGAAGTCCTAAAAGTCCTAGAAGTCCTAAAAACTTTTCCTTACATTCACAAGACCTCTGTGTTTTGTCAGTTCCCGCAATGCTTACAGATGGGTAAAAGAGCATGTAGGGTTGCTGCTCCAGTAGCATGACATGCTCGTCAATCTGACCTTTATAGCATTGGTAGTTTTTAAAGATACAAAGAAGGTAATGGAAGAGGGACTATCTACTTGTGAGTGCTTTTAGAAACTGTTCTTTTATTTGATTATTTATTATTATTTGATATGATTATTTTATGTGTTTTACGTTATTTATTGCAAAATAGTTTTTCTGTTTTGTTGTTGTTGTTTCCTGTATTGGCAAGGACACTTTTGAAAAAGAGATTGTAATCTCAGTGAGTCCCTCCTGGTGAAATAAAGGTGTAATAACATATATTGTTAAAAGGAGAGAAACCTGACTGAGCCTTGGCTTTTAACTATGCCTTCAAACAAAGAGCACAAAAGCAGTTTGTCATTCCAACCAGCTGATTTTGCTACTTGGTGTAGTGGTGTTTCAAACCTGCAAATTGTATACCTGCCAGATGGTTTAATGATGCAAGCTGGGATTCTTAACCACAATGTTAGAAACAAAGACCTTTTACAGTAGGTTTTGTTGTTATTCAGTTATTGTGCATGTCATCTGTCAGCGATTACCATAAACCAATACTTCTCCCGCTCATCAAATATTAACGGTGGTTCTATTTTAGGTCAATTTGTATTTTCTATTTATATGTTGCTTCTATGCCACATTAATCATTTAATAATTTCATTTAATTATATTTTATTTGTTTATTGATCATTCTATAAATATAATAACTTGTGGTATTCTCAAACTTTTATTGTGCTTTTATTTTTGACTGATTATTCTGATTAGTTCTGTCTGTCAAAGCACTTTTTTTAAAGGTACTTATTATTATTATTATTTAAAAAAAATTTCTGTGATACTGTAAATTCTAGTAATGAAATATTACCTTTCCAGGGCGGAACCCTTACTGCATTGACAAGAATTATGGGGGAGTTTTGATTGTATGGGACCGCTTGTTTGGCAAGTTTCTTATTTCTTTAACATTCCACAAAAATGGAAAACAACAATGTGTTCTTTATATTCTTTATACTTATACAATATCAGGTAACATGTTATTAATAATATGGTCTTTATTTTTTTTTATTTTTATTTTTTAAACGTTTGCCTCTGCAGGTACTTTTGCTCCAGAGGCCGACAAAATAGTGTACGGCCTAGTCTTTCCCATCAACACATTTGAAATATTACATATTCAGGTCAGTGCCACTGTAGTTTTTATCTAATTTAATTGTGTACTGTAAGTGTGGACTGTGTTTGGTGTCAGTTTGAGGGGCACCTCTGCAGGACCAGGGTGGGATTTTAACCGTAGTTTTAGTAAGTGGATATCTGTATGACTGGACTCTCTACTGTATGCCACCAGGCCGATGTTTAGGTAGTTCGCTTATCAGTTGATTGTGCAGGGTTTACTAGTGGATGTGCAGGGTTTACTAGTGGATGAGGCACAATCTTACATTTAAGCCGAGCAGCCATATGGCCCACATTACTTCACTTTACTTTAAACATAAGCCATTTTAGCTGAGAACTGTAAAATTAAATGTCACAAAGTACATTCAGTACATTATTATTTTGTCTGTCCTCTCACGTGGCATGCATTGACCACACAGATGCCGACATTCATTTCCACACACTATTAATTAGTACAGCAATTACTTTGCTACTGTTAAACAGTGCTTTGTTGTTTATTGAGATTTGAGTCATGGCAATGTCTCCTTGTTTTTCTTCTTTTTAGCTACAAAACTACATTGATGTTTGGAGACGATCTAAGAGCTACAATAATATGTTGGATAAAGTGTCGACTTTCTTCAAGGGCCCGAGCTGGGTACCTGGTAAACCAAGGCTGGGAGACAACAGCGAGATTCCTCATGTTAGTAAATATTGCTCTTTCAACACAATATCCGGTTCATAATTTTAACACACACGATACACAGGGCGGAAATTATTCTTTGTTCTTTACAAGAAAACACCACAACAAATAAATCCTACAAGCCTTTGTAGAGGGAACAACATAGGCTAATTCTCAGCCATCTCTCTATGCAGTCTGGGGGATCAAATGTATGCAGTTTTATGTGTGTGTGTGAGAGTTACTTACTAAATGTGTCTGGGAGTACATGTGAGTTTCTAAATGTGTGCTTGAGTTTCTGTGTGTGTGTGGAGAGAGAAAAACAGGCTCCAGTTGGGTGCCCCAGCGGTTAGCTTTGAAATAACGCTGATGGTGGCACATAGTTCAGTTCCCTCATGCTTCACACTAAAAAAAAGAAAACACTCCCCTTTGCCTTTACAATTAAATTGGCCCCTAGAAATCAGCAGGGTGATTCTAAACATGTGGACAAAGCTGGAATTTGACTGAAATATCTTGAAAGACTTCCCATTGTAGCCCATAGAGGGGTGTGTGTCAATATCTGAGGAAACTGCAGGAAAAAAAATATGAGAGTGAGAGGGTTAACAAAGGAGGGCAGCGTTTAAATGTTTCAACTCCTATTGAGGTAAAGCAGAGATGTCTGCTGGCTTACCTACAGGGTTGGGGGTGTGTGGGTTACCCACATGTGGTGGTTAGGTTTCTTGGTTTCTTCGGAAACCCCTGGAATAAAGACTAACATCGTTGACTGGTTCATTTTTCATATATCGTTCCCAAAGGAGAAACAATTGGTTTATAATACCCTTATGGCTAATTGCATATTATTTTGACACACACGATACGCCAGACAAATTATTAAAGCACTGTTCTATTTCTATTTACACCAAATAAATCCTAAATGTGTTTTTTGGCTGAATGTACTATTTACCATACATATGAGCAGTCTAGCCTTAGACTTAAAAACTGTATAACTGTAATTTAAGCGTTGTAGCAGAGATAGTGTAGAGCGAAACTGAAACTAAACTTATTTCAATCCTATAATAACAAAGAAGTCGCCAGAAGTAATAGTTAATACAACTGATGTTTTTTTATTCAATATAAAAGTATGCCATTTTCAGTCCATTCAAATAGTGAACCAGCTGACGGAAGTGATTACCACACCTTAAGCGAGAGCAGTTATTTAGTAATACCAACACTACTGTAGTTACCACTGATGTGCAAACAAACATACAGGTTTGATGCCAGGTTGACGATGGCATATGTGATTCCTGAAAGATCTTACCTGTTGAAAGCATCATGTGTGTCTGAACAGTTTAATTGTTATATGTTTGCAGTTACTACAGTAGGTATTGGCCTGATTACACTGTACACTATAAAACAGTTGCCAGGATATTAAACACATTTAATTTGTCTTTTCTCCTGAATGCAGGTTACTGGAGAAGAGAGACCTCATCACTCAAGTTGGCCTGTCATTGTACAAGCCTACGTGGTGATACAGTTCCTGCTTGTTTTGGGGATCTACGATGACGTGTTCAAGGACAAAATGGTGCGTGTTTGTCCCATCAAAAGTGGAATTTGCACAAACTCTACCTTATTGTGTCTGTCATTTTATTTATACAGTGCAATATATTTGGCATTAAATTAATTGGCATGTTTGCCTCAAACGGGACTAGAAGATGAGTTAATAATCATCCCAAAAAATGAAAACACTGAGACAGCTAAGGACTACATCTAAAAAGTGTTGCGTAGAACAGCAGGAGGAACTCAAAGAAAGCATAGCAGACTATTGATTGGCTACATGAGTTTGGTAGCGCTCAATAATGACAATACAACATAGCTTACTGTATACGCATGTACAGCAGAACACAGACAGATTCACAACCTTGAAGCCTTCTACAGAGGACAGTTCCCTCTATCTCTCTCTCACTCCCTTCCTCCCCACGGAGGAGAGCACTCATTCACTCTTTCTAATCTCTCTCTGTTCGTCGCAAACTTTCATAAAACATTGTAGCAATCTAGCTTGTTGTGGTGCCCCAGTTACTCACTTTAGTAGCAATATCACGTAACGCGTTATATTACATAACGCGTTGCCCTCAACACTGTACAGTAATATTCTGTACAATGTTATGGCTGGCCCAAATACCATTTTACAGACAAGTTATCAAATACTCGTTCTCAAAGCACTCAATAGGTTTCATAACCTGTTTAAAATCAAATTGGGCAATTAGGAGTCTTTGTGGGCTTTAAATATGTGAACAAAACTGTTTTGTCAGACCACCAAAATACTGTACTTAATGCTGAGTTATCTACCACTCACCTATGAAGACTCATAGTAACCACCAGTAACATTCATATCCACCAATAACTCATAGTCCACCAATTGATCACTGTTAAACATTATGGACTGTAGTTACCATGGCAAGGGTCCAGACAATCTAGTGCAGTAAATTATTTAGTTCCAAACACATTATTACATAAAAAATCCTGCACGGACTGCAAGTATTCATTTCATATAAGCTGGCAGACGTAATTTTACTTTCTGAAAAGTACTTTCTGTCTGGTGGGGAGAGACATTTTCTCATTCACTTTAATCTGCATCATTATTCAAGCCAGACTTGGGAATCGAACCAGTGACAAATGACACATTTCCTTATATAAAACCTCTTAGGTTATTGCAGTCTGTTGTATCTGTTGGAACACGATAAGCACGCTGGTTCTGAATGAACAGCAGTGTACTTGAGACCTGCACAGAATAGTTTTCTTTCATAATTTCACCACTGTTCCTGTGTTGTGGGAGCTCCACCGTCGTGTGGACTGCCTTATTTAGCCAGCAGGAAAAGACCTGCTCTGCCTAACATCTTGACAGAATGACTGATCGACATTCTCTTTAAGAACAACCTTTGTCTATTATTTTCCATGTGGTGAGCCAAAAGACCCCCTTTTTCCCTCTCAAAAAAAAACAAAAAACAGGTCTCCTCTACAGTTATCTTTGGAAGACTTATTTCCCCAAAGGCATAGTTTTGGTTAGCCAAAAAACACTGTCTCACCCAGCCCCATCTTTTTGTGATCTCTACTGTACCTTCGTTGTGATCCCTCCCTCGAAGCAAAAGCCCCAGTGGAGAGTTCCCCCCTCCTCCTTGGCCAATGAAAAGGCAGCAACAGCTGGTGGTCCAGCAGTGAACACAAACGCTCTAATTGTCCAGTCAACCATTTCCCAACCCAAATAGCCTTCAGGTTGCAGCAATCAGGACTTGGAAGGAAAATAACAAAGTGAGCACTCTGGCCCAACAATAAATCATGTCACTGTATGTATTTATACTTGCATGTTCGCTAGCCGCTTATTTAGCCTGACAATTGATGATACACTGCAGGACAATTTATGACCGTAGCGCTAATTCCAAGCCATGAAAACACTGCTATTTCAAACAAGTGGAGCTACTCTTCAATTACATCATCGCCTAAGTGTATGTTTTCTTATAGGTTAGCTAAATGCCTTAAAAGATGACGGGGAGGAACTGTAAGATAAGTGTATATTAGCGTTGTCACTAAACACAAAACGTGGGCTGTCCAGGTGATGTCCAGGTATCACTGTTTTTAAAATAAAAATAAAAATGAACGCAGTGATTCTTGTTTATCCGCGTAGCAACCTATTTCGGTCTTCTGATTAGTCAGATTGCCTGTCAATCATACTACGAAAGGTCCATTAAATGTGCAGTTCTGCTGACATTGAACATGCTTATGGGGTAGGTATGTATGTACTTATGTATGGACGTCCTAATCTGTAATTGATCATTGGGAATTTTGAGAGGGGAAATGCTATGGTGTAGTATTTATGTATTGTTTAAATTACCAAAAGCAACATTAGTCTTGGCTTGCAACTTCATGTAACGATGGTAGTAATGGCCTCAATAATGAATGAATCTCCCATGCCTCGAGGGACAACAGAAACAAAAACAAAATCAGTCTACGGCTTAAGTCACTGCACTCCTGCCATATATTACATTTAGTTTCTATTTCTATTTTGCTTAAATTTGACACTAAAGTCACAAACATTTGCCGAATGCAGCTCTGTTGCTATATACACTTAGAGAATTAAATAATGTAAGGTAGTGTCGAGGGTCTGGCCCCTTTGGTTAAAGGGTAGTCAATGGAAAGCTCATGTGACCAAACATGTCTGGTTTGCGTTCCCCCTTGGCCTATTATACACAGGTTCACATAACCCTTGATACCCAAATATTTCTCCTATTGCTAGCGATCACTAGCTAAAAATAACTGTATCTATAGCCTTTGAACTTGAGTGTAGCATACAGCTGATCAGTCTCTTAACAAATATGGTCCGGGCTGACTTTCCTTAATGGGATGTAAATGCGACGAGATGCCGACCAGACACGTGCATGTGAATCACAGAATGGTACCCATACCATTCCTATCCAGCTCAGAGAATATGGCTCTTGTGGGACATGCAGATTAGTGTTCTTGGATCAACATTAAGAAGATATGCTTTACTGCGTCCTGTTGATGGGTTGATACTACTGTATGTTTACTATATATGGCCTGTTGGGCAAGTATGGTATGGGAGCTGTCAGTGAAGCTCGGCCGTGGGCCTCAGTATTGAGTGTCAGAGTGACGTAAAACCGAGCTGACAAACCATGGCACCCTCAGGAGACCCCCGGGCCTCCAGCTGTTGCCCCCAGCCAGTGGCTTAGGTTAAAGAACATGAATTAGGTCAAGGAATATCACGTACAGAGCGTATCAGGGAAAATGTTTGCGTATTCGCGCGCATGTTTATGCACGGACTGAACGCACAACAGAGGTCAGTCTGAATCCACACAGGATTAGTGTTCTCACACTGGTCGTCTTGGTTACGTTCATGGAGCCATCGAGATTCCAAACGCTAGTCCTTTTGCTGCGGTCGAGTCCCCTGTCAAGACCCATTGGAGATTACTAGTGAGTCGGAAGAGGAAGGGTACATTGTGGAAGGATACAAGCCAACACTTTTGGGTGTAAAGGGCAGACATGTTTTGTTTGGCAACGTCAAGTCGATTAACAGCAATGCGGTTTAAGATTCCTCTCCCACTCACTTCTCCACTGCTCATAACTTATCCATTGGTTTTATTGATTTTAGCTTGTGGGTTCTGCTGCATCTTTTCCAAAAACCCCTGTTTTCTCACGGCACGCAGATACAATATGTCTTCTCTGTTTTAGATGCTGTCCCAGTTGACCATCCTGGCGATGATAGCTTACATTCTCTTCACTCTCACCTCCCTGGGGTTCCTTATTGATCAGAGGTAATGTGGTCTGTTTCTTTATTGGTGTGGTAAGCCACGTACAGTGTCTCAGCACTACATCCGTTGCAAATATTTCACGTTTTCTTTTCTATTTTGTGTGGGAAGTGTGGTGATCTCTAGTTTCTACTCACTACCAAGCACGCAGGCTAGGACTCGTTATTTCAAATCACTGATGTCCTTAGCCGGTGTGGGACTATCCTGACCTCACGGGCTACATAATCCATTTTGCTCTGGCCAGTCTGGATACAAAGAACGTTGGAAAAAAAACCCCATCAGTTTTCAGTTCAGTATTTCTGTTGATGACAACAGTATGTATGGGTAATAAGTGCCTGAGGTAATATCGTAACAATGTCTGACTAGTTGAAGGTGCTCCAGTCACCTAACACACTTGTGCTTGAATACAGTGACAATACAGTCTGATTGGTTGAAGGTGGTTCAGTCACCTGCTAATCACTTTAATTGATACTAATGTCACTGCCTCTACACAAACGTTTTAAAACGGGTCAGTTTTGGTGAAAGTTGTTCTTTTGGTCAGCAAAATATGTCCAGCTCACTGTGTGTGTGTGTGTGTGTGTTTGGGGCTGTGCTTTCTGTTTAGGCCAAAGGCCACCATTTTGGAGATGCTACGCTGTGTTGTTATGGTGATAATGCAGAAATATGGCTACATTAAGGCCTTTCTTCCATCACTGGCGATTCCCACAGAGGTAAGAGCACTACAATTTCACAACAATAATGCTGCAATACCAGGTGCATCACTATAAATGTGTTTTTGACATAATGATGATATTATTTGTTAAATCCTGCTTTAACAGGTTTAACATACTGTTTATCTTATTCAAGATTACAGAGCAGGGAGTCATCCTTACGCTATATTTCTAAAAAGTGTTAAAGGACAATAATTCATGGCAATAAAGGGAAATAAAAAACCTAGGTAGTTAAACATAATTAGTTTCAAACCTATTCCAATTGAGAAATATATTACAGTCATTCACTTGAAAGAGGGCTCTCTCTAATAGTCCCATAATGCACATGTAAGTGATGTTGTTTATGATCCCCTGGTATAATGATTTGTGTGTGTTTGATGGTGAGTGGATTTGAAAGCCGTTGTTTAGGGGCATTAGATTAGTTACTGTCGAGCTCCAGCCCTCCTCCATAGCAAGCCGCGCATGTATTTGTGTGTGTGCGTTTGTGTGTGTGTGTGTGTGTGTGTGTGTGTGTGTGTCATGTATTATCTTCAGACACTTCAGGCCATTGTTTTTTCATGAATTATCACGGGGGTATGAATTCATTGTACAGTGAAATGTGGGTTTGTTTTAGCAGTCAAATTCTACACAATCCAACACACTTACTGTATTTATCAGTAAAGTCATGTGCGTGGACCGTTGGCCACCCCGTGTGCGCGTGTGTGTGTGCGTGCGCGTAGAGTGAAGGAGGCAACGCAACGAGCGCGTGCCTGTGTGTGAGCTGGTGTCAGGTCCAGGCTCGCTGCCGTGTGATCTATGAGTCCAGATGCGTGGCCCAATTGACCATAAAATTTCAGTGCTTTTCTGGCACTCGCAGCCCTTAGCTGTAGATCGCTGCTGACCCCTCCATTATGTGGCCCCCCGCCCCCAACACACACACACACACACCTTCCTCTGTTTCTCTTTTTGTCTCCTAAAACACCCTTTCTCCCTGCCATCTCCGCCACTGTGAGCGAGTGCAGGACTTCTGGAACCAATTAGCGGCGTCTGTCGCTAACTAGCGCGCGGCTGACGAGGTTTTACACGCGAGCGGCGAATCACCGCTTTTATTGTCTTTGAGCCGCAGCTGCGTCGCTCAGGTGTTCACAAGACGGCTGGGTTTTCTCTCGCTCTCTTTTTTTCTTCCAGTTTCTGCTTTCGCATCACCTTCGCGACCTTCTTTGGCGTCGTGAAATGAATTTTAATTTGCAAATATCGCAGCTGAAACCGAATGCGTTTCCAATCAGCGTGTGGCGTCGCGGCTTTGTGAAGGGCGCGGCTTATGACAGGGTCATTGTTTCATGTCCTGCATTACCATGAATGTTTCATTAGGACCTATTTTAAGTCGAGGCACATCACATTGAGCTGCAGGTGGGGCTTATTGGGCTTGGTTCCCATGTAATTGTTCATGACGCATATGTGCGGTGGCAATGGGGGGACCCAGACTTAAAGGTACATTAATGATATACGGTTCTGACGCCAGAGGTGAACGGCCAACTCTTTATTGTGGGGAGGGAGGGGCGCGTTTTGAAGTCACGCCATTCCATCTACAGTCATTTGAAACGGGCAAGAGGGAAAATTCACATGTAATTGTATTCACTCTCGTGTGTGTGTGTGTGTGTGTGTGTGTGGGGGGGGGTGGGGGGGTTACAAAAGGACTACAAAAAAGTAGGTGGGTTTGTGGTCCTTAAAACACAGTGGTGTGATATACTGCACCCTTAAAGCTCACAGCGGTATTTATAGGAGCTCTGGAGATTTCCCTTGTAAAGCTGCCTGACCTGCCCCCAGATCCCAGATCAGCATCTGGGTGGCACACTGTACAGACACATGGCTGCCCTTACTGTGTGTGTGTGTGTGTGTGTGCATTGAAGGGACGGGTGGCCAATGGTATGGCTTGCATATGCAGTGTATATATGCTAGTGTGAGCTGTGTGATGTCGTCTGTTCCCATGAGTTTGTGTGTGTGTGTGTGTGTGTGAATTCATGCACTCATGCCAACGTACAGTATGTGGCTGATTAAGTAACCGTCGATCCATTTGTCCACGCACATTTGTTATGCTTTTATTCTTTTTCACATTTGAATGAAATTCATGCCCGTGTATACTACACAGTATATAAAGTACTGTACACATGCATGCAGATGTCATGTTGGTGGCCGCTTGTATCACGTAACACATGGCTATGTTGCCGTTCGGGCCCCTGCTTTGCCTGAAGGCACGGGAGAAAACGTACTGTGAAACTGTACTCGTACTCTATGAACTGAGGCCATCCCACACTAATTAAGGAGCTAGGCTCACAATAGGCTAGCTACTCCCTAACTACTACTGAACAAGCAGTAATTTAAGAGGAGACCTCGTAAAAATACACCTGTCTTTGGTTGACAGAACCTCACACACGGGATAAAACTGCTGTTATATTGTATTTGGCTTTAGTGTAAATATATACTGTATGTGGCTTCACATAAAACAAGGCTTTTTACAGACCTGTTAAAAATGTCCAGCCTTTCCCTCCATCTTTGGAAGGAAAGATAAAGTGTGGTGTGCAGACGATGTCAGAAAAATATTATCACTTTCATGTCTAATTCGAGGGCCCCACCTCACCACATACTGTAGCTACAGTACGTTATCACCATCATGGCACCTGACCTAAAAACTACAACCCCCAATTTCTGTCCTCAGTGTTTCAGCCATTCTAACCGTGAGCAGACTAATAGCACAGTGACCAGTGAAGAGTCATTGTTATCGTCGTGGGTCATTTCCCATCCTTGCGCTCTGGTGCAAGAGGTTAACCTTAGGCAGGGATGTGTGGTGGCACGAGCCCTGCTGAGGTTAACAGTATCCTCTGAAGCTGTGGAAAAGTCGGCGTGCATGACATCATCTGAACGCTGGCAGGAATGGAAAAGAGAGGGAAAATGTCCGTGGCGAAAATGGAGTGATTGGAAAGTGAATTGCTGGCTAGGATTGTTTTGTTAGAGTAAATAGCGGGGTGGTCAACGGTACACGACGTGAAATACTATCACTCAGTGTGCAGGGGATTGTACCCGTCAAAGGGTAAACGCTGGGTTTATATTGTCAAACCGCGTGCCAGGTAAAGCTATGAAAATATACCGCCAATTGCTCTCCAGGGAGTTTCTTTGGCAGTATTAGGTTTTTGGCTTTTGCATCATATATTTCTCAGACGAGAGTTGGCGTTCTTTTGAATTGAAGTGATTTTTATCTTCTTATTTGGGCTTTAACTCATGCCTGAAAAAACAAGTCATCTAACTTATGGTATTGCCTGAAGTCAAGTATTTGAATTTGCAATAGCTGTTTTGGTATTTTTTGGACTAAACCATTACTGCATTACTCTCAAAAATGCACATGAATTAGAATAAACAACTGCAACATAACTCAGTCTTGTTGCATTACTGAAAATATACCTCAAGTCATGTCACAATACAAACAATTTGCCAAAAGATATGTAGCGTTGCAATACTGTTTTGGATTCTTGTATCCATTTAACAAGCAAAGGTTTCATCACTATAGCTTTTCATCACAATCTGAAATAATTGTGGCTCTTGCATCTAGGCACGTTCATTCCTTCATCTTATATGGCTAAAGCAACATTTAGGATTTGGCAATATTTAGCAAAAAGATCTCTTAAATAGTTAATTGCTTTAGGCGCTATTTGACTATGCTATTGTCCGAAAAAACTATATATACACTATATATGAGCTGCTGTTTGTATGTTTTCATAGGGGGTTTATATATTTACACTAGGTGTTACATTTTAATGTTAATACTTACTACAGAGTAACTAGGATTACAGAGTTATTAGGCTATTCAAGCTACAGGCTGATATTACAGCTGTGTCAGAATGACGCTACAGTAGAAGGCCTGTCGGAAACACGTCAGAGGTGTCAAAAGTTGGCTTCGTGCTGCTCGTCAGTAATGAACAACAGAGGCTGCATCTATATATTGTGTATGTCTGGACAGGACTGGAGGGATGCAGGAGAATTATACTTATTTTATAGTCCTTGGACACCAACCTTCTGTTGCTCTGCTACTTTTCTGAAGGGCTCCCTGGAGCTGATTCACAGAAGTCAGAAAGCAGGCTGCCTCTCTTCACTTCGCACCATCAGAGTATAACAAGAACTTGTTTTTGTGGTGCCTACCTCCTCTGCTTCCCCACCTTTTGTGATTTATTTTTTATTTTTTGGGGCGGGGGAGGCTCATATTCTGTTTCTGGACTCGCGCCTTCTACTGTATTCTGGCTTCCAACTCACATTTCCACCGGCTAGCTTGCGCGCCACAAAGTAGTTCTCCAGTGTGGCTACCCAGGGAATCATGGCTATTAGCGAGGTGTAGGTCTCTAGTATTTAGGCTGGTGGTGTGCCAAACTCGTGTTTTTGTTTTTTTATTAAGCGATATGGAAAGGGATGTGCACATAAATGTCATGTATTTTCACTTACTGCAAAAGCAGTGCTCTGAGCAAGATGTGCTGTGGTTTTTGGGTTTAAACTAAAACAACACTGTAGTGAATGCTTATAAATATTCTACCAATTGATTGTGTTACATTTATATAACAGGAAGACACTGTTCGCAATGGTTTCTGGAAATTTAGCTCTTTGCCTATGAAGCTGGTTGAATTGAGAAAATATTGGGACATAATGGAGATATATATCTAAATATTCTCAGAAACACTGAAAGACCACATTTAACATTTAATTTGACCTCACCTCTGACCTGCCAGCTATATAGTAACCAAATATATTGACCAGATGGGAAAACACTACTTAGTCTAAATCTCTTAACCACTCATTTGAAATTGGCATCTCACAAGAGCACATTATGATTTGATGTGCTCATACCTTACTACACACTAACCTCCATTGCACATACTGTATGTTCAGTCTGGCTGTATGCGTGCGTGCGTGGGAGTGTGACAAGGATATTTCTCAGGGCATACATTAGCCTGTTCAGCATATCCTTCCTGAATCCGCTCAGAGAACGCGAGCGTACAGGCCATAGTTCTGCCCATAACGAATAGACAGGAAGTCAGGCAGAGTGAGCAGTGGGTTTGTGTAGACAGGTAAAATCTGTTCTGTATTGGCACACACATGCATGTTTGCTTGTGTGCAAATGCAAACAACTTGTGTTTGTTATCCACAGTGTGTATGCTAGCCACATGAACATGTTAGCATTGTGTTGGCACTCTGACACCCCTTCTGTACTGTAGCTGTGGTCCAAGCAGTATTCACAAACTTTGCCATAATTTGTATACTCTTGTTTTGCCTCGTCTGTATATATTTTTCTGTGAATGGAAAAAATGGTGAGTACATGATTGTCCTTATTCACCAATCTGGTATTGACAGCACCAAATGCAGAGAATAACTTGGCTTCACCGCTCAGCCTTTCCTAGGTCTTATGTACTGTAGGTTGCCACATGGGGAGGGACCTCTGCAAACATCCTTTTAACAGGTATCATATGCCTGACAGCAGCCATTCTGCCTTGTTTTGATTTTAATCAGGAGGAGTGCAGCTGCTCCAGAGAGAACCAGGGCTGTGCCAGGTTAACCTGCTATAAGCCGGGCAGTCACGCGGGCACTGGAATGTTCTGTGATGTCAAGCAAATGGATAGTGCCAGAGCACTGAGTCACTGTCCTCGGCTGGCAGTTTACTCTCGATTTAAGTTTCAGCTCTTGATTAAGTTTCGGTTAAAAGAGCAACCGCCAATCAGAAATGACCACACTGCGGCAATTTGATAATGGTGTGGACACAACCGACCAGGACGTTTAATCAACTAAATGGACTTCTGGTATACCTAAACTCTTAACTGTAACGTTCTGGCACAATACTGTATAAGAAATATGGAAAATGCAACAACATTATATCGTTGAGATGAGTTTCTTACTTCGGCGTTCTCTGGAGGGTACGCTATAGGGTATATTTGTCAGCTATCAAATCTGCTTTCTCCTACAATGTAATCTCTCCCACATGGATTTTCTCTGTAGCCCATTAAAATCTGGTAATGCAGGCAGAGAGAAATCTGGGCATTTCTGATCCCCTCCAACATGAGGTTGTTATAGAAGCCAGTCATGTTCTGGTGCGCCATAGTCTGGTGTCTGATTTGTGAGGTTCGTTGCCGTGTGCACTTCTCAGTGGCAGTCCATTGTAACATGCTGTACTAGTGAAGAGCTGCACCTGCATACCATACTGTATTTAACACAAACATATTAATCATTCTTATAAGATGAACACAGGTTAAAAAGTAACTAACGGCTCAAAACATATTTTTATATTTTTTAATTGTGTACAAGACGCAATGTTTAAGCTTTAGCTTTGTGCTATGGGAACTGCAGAAAGTGAAAATGCTTTGACATTTCTTGTTCTCTCCACGCTAGTTTTCTGGAGTTCACTTCCTCTTGTTTAGATCTAGTGTCTCCCAGAGCGCTACAGTACATGACTATCGATTGGGCAGGAAATTAAAAATCCTCTGTACAGTATGGCCAAAAATTCGACTTTCTGTTACATGGAAAAGTGATGAGTCGTAGTGGCTGCCATTTTGTTAAATGACACTATAATAGATGCAGACAATATCACTTACATGCGACGACTTTCAAGAAATGAATAAAGACACTAGACATATTTGGGGCCTCCGGCCATACATGCATCCCAGTTCCCTCTTTCCTACATCCCCCATCTCTCTACGGGGAACCTGTTCCCTGAGCAGGTAGTAAAGAGGAGAGGAGGACACACTACAGCCCCTGTCTCTGTGTGTGTGTGTGTGTGTCTCTCTCGCGCTCTCACACACACACACCCTCAGCTCTTCCCACTTGCTCTCTCTGAGGAAAACAGCTGCAGGAGGAAACGCTGCATCCCCCAGCCATCAGACCATGTGTCTGCGATGGACGGGGGATCCTGCTTTTGGCTTGCGCCACGAGGTAGGATGCAGTTTATGGCCCAGAACAACAGTTGGGTTTGGGGAGCGAGGGGTCGCGGGGGCGGAGGGCAGGGCCCTGTCCGGCCAGAGGGCCCCCTTGCGATATGGCGTCACCTTCCCCACCGGGTGGAGACGACCCCTTGGACGTGCAAGCTTCATGGGAGATGACTTTGCCAACCTCCTTAACCTTTCTGAAGCCCTTTCCCCCGCTGTGCTGCTTTCAATTAGGGAATGTGTTGCTGTGCTTGTCTTTGCGTTCGCCGGTCGTAAATGCCACCTATCTTACTTCTTGTTTATGCACACACACACACATGCACAAGCCACTGCTCTGTCCTGTGTGAACTGTGAAAATGTGCTCTCTCTCTTTAGGCTATGGTGACTCGCAGAAAAAATAATATCATAATAATTGTAAACGGTAGAGATAATTAGGTGGCTATATTTGATTTTGCGTAAAATTTAAAATATATATTTTTTATGTTTAAATTCCATTTATTCTTATATAAATTTGAGCACTTTTACAGATTAAGTTACAATATAGTAAATAACAATGCAGTGTTGTTGGTGTAGCAACATACTTTAGGTTGCATGCTACAGTAGGAAACACACACACACACACACACACACACACACACACACACACACACGGCCCTAACAGCAGTCTATTTTGTTTAGGTCTTTGTCTCCCTCTCTTTGCTGTACTGGGGACTGCAGAGCTTCTCTCAACTGATCAACATCAAAAACAAGTCGGACTGAATTGATAGTCTCCTAAATCTTCTCATCAACCAGATTCAATTGCATGTTCTACTATAAACTTTATATCAAAAGTCAGCAACGTACCTCCATAGCACATAGCTTTATTTTACATGTCAAAAAGGCCGATGTATACTCTGTTTTACAATATGCTATCCTACTAACTAGCTGTTTGATTGCGTTCTTCCAATGTTTTTGGCATCACCCAGTAAAGAGTTAGTTAATTAATTAATATTTGTTAATTATTATTAATTAACTTATTAATTGTCCACTAAACTTATCCGATTCAGGTTAGGGTTAAGGGTTAAGTGTACCAATATGAATGAGGTTAATATAATTTAATCAGGTTAAGGTTAAAGCCAGGTTTTCAAAATTAAACTATATGAACATTTCGAAATGTTGTAAAATATTTTATAATGTTTGAATATGTTTAATAAAATGTTCTTACATTTATAATGGTGTTCATGAATGTAAATATTTAGATATTTTTAAGCTTTATACTAATAATTTGGGCTAACATGTATCACTGCTTTTCAGGTGTTCTAATAACCGTTATTTACATTAACAGGTTTGATCTGTCTTAGCCTGTAACAAACCTCACACTGAAAAGATGAACATGGAAAAACACTTTAGTTAAATTTGGAATGCTCAGGAGCAGACGAAAGGTAGGAAAGAGATAATAAGTTAACGTGCAACTTGCACAAAGTACTGTAGCTAGTTAATATGCAGGAAAATCTTTGTGCTCCTTGGCAACAGTCCAGTCCCAGTTGCAAAACTGCTGACGCTTTATTACTGCTTAGGGACCATGGCTCAAATGGTTTTAAATCCAGCAGTACATATGTTGGCAAATCAAGGCTTCTCATGTTATGATGCTGGTTATACTTTAAAGGTTTAGTTTTCCCATATGATAAAAATAAAGTATAAAAGAACTTTATTTGGCAATTAACGTTCTAAAAGAGTGCTACTTATCGTAAATCAGTTTTATGCACTGTAAATTCTGATTGCATTACTGTCTGCAATGAACAACCTTTTGTTTTATCTACAGTATAGTTTACAACATACTGTATACCTCTGAGGTTTATTAATCACTTTTTCATACTGCATGCAGTAAATGTTGTACATTTACTCATAGAATTTTTACCGGTTATATTTTAGATTACAGATTCAATTAATAAACATAACACGCAAAGTAAGGAAATTTGTGTTTGGTAGATTATTTCTTTGTTGTAGCAATGCTGCTTGAAAGTATAGATTTTACCATTGGAAAGCCTGATTATTTCCCTTTTTAAATGGTACCACATTTGTAAGGAACATGCATTTATGGGATGAGCAGCAGAGCTTAGCATGTGGGTTGTGCCCATGAAGCATTTGCAAAATCTTATCTCACATTGACAAACATCTTATTTTTGCGGTTTACTTTTGTTTGGTGGATTGGGTGAGTCTGAAGTCTGAAGAAAAAAGACATGGCAATTTAACAATTTATTAATTTAACAAACAGGAGCGTCAGTAGCATGTGGAAGAACCATACACAGCCACTAACCACACCCAAGCTGATCCCACAAGTGTTCACAAATGTCCTTACCTTTTGTGCATAGATTATATTCTAATTTCACATTCCCAAACTCCCATCATTATCATAGCAATTTCAATGCAGTGCAATAAAAACTATAAATGCATAAATAAATAATAATGAAACAATGAACAAAGCTTAAGAAATATCTAACATCAGTACCCGCTTACTGTGGCAGCTCTGTGAAAAGAGAATACAAGCTGGCACATCAATGTGTCCACACAATATGAACAGCCTTTGAGTGGGCGTGAGGCACAGAACGCACAGCAGATGGTACTATTTCGACCCTGTATGGACAAGCAGATGCAGCTGTGAAATATGAATCATCACCTTATTGGTGGTGGATGCTAGTAAAATAATGCCTATAGCCTTGAAATAAAAGTTCCCCTAGACCTTAACAATAATAGTGTACACCGTTTATTTGCTTATTTGCATGTATCTGCTTGCTGTATAAATGTGGCTTATTTGTAATTGTCTTACACACTACGTATATTTTAAGAGCTAATTTGACTGTTTTTCAGTTAAGCAATATACTGTAATACGGCATTGAGTGCTGTTGCATTGCAACATTGACACGTTCACATTGATTGTGCAGGCAATGAAATATGAGTCTGTTAACCGCCATTTAATGTATCTGCCATGGAGACAGCCTCAGGGAAAAGCTCAGCTGGGAACAACAAACTGGCAACATGGGTCCTACTGTTACATTACGACCCATAGTCATAAGTCATGATTGCAAGTGTATTTCGTCTGCTTTGTATCACTTCATTGTGTTTATGTGCTCATAGTCCAGCACTGCCCTCTAGTGGGTCAAATAAGATTATCTTACGTGGTCCATATCTGCACTGTCGCAATTTAAAATAAGGTTTATATTTTGTTCTTGGGCTATACCGCCACATCTGTAAAATTGGAGAAGCTCAATGCATTATTAATGAGCACAGTATCAGTATCACATACGCATGTTGTCAAACCAAATTATTAAACCAGCCTGAACTAACAGTACCATGAATAATGCAGGTGTTATGGGATTTTACAGACTCATATCTGGTTTATTTATATATTTGTTACACCTTTGGCCCTATATGCCATGTATGCTGACATATTGCTTCAACTACTGAAGGATTTAGCCTAAACCGGTGAAACATTGCTAATGAGGCTAACTGTCAACATGTTTATCAAAATAAGACATATTGCTCAAGAAGAACAATAAATAACACTTGAAATAGGAAATGCATCTCACCCACTGTTACTGTAGGTGAATTGATTTAGATGTTAGTAACAGCTTTAAATATTTAAATACAATATTTGCTGTAGCAACTAATGATAACACGATATTGTACTGTCTTGATCAGGTCAGTTATTTTATTTAAAAAGCAGTTTCATATATATTTTTTTAACCCAATAATGGCTTGGTGTTAACATGACTAAAGTTATAGCCCACTCCCACACGTGCAGTACAGAATGGTGTGAACCAAGTTATAGCCCACTCCCACACGTGCAGTACAGAATGATGTGAACCAAGTTATAGCCCACTCCCACACGTGCAGTACAGAATGGTGTGAACCAAGTTATAGCCCACTCCCACACGTGCAGTAC
>JAODTR010039606.1:0-20035 GCA_025399935.1 Amblyopsis rosae | reverse complement strand
CTTTTGACGGAAATACATTGTGTTTTGCTGTTTGTACGAATTGTTTTGAGAAATGTACACGCTGGTTTGCAACTGTTCAGAATGAATCGAAAAATGTACCAAAGCGACTGAGAAAAACTGTAATAATCATAAGGTCTATTAAATAAAAATGTTTTTAGACTTTTTTTAAAAGTCTCAACAGTCTGTGGTGCCCTTAGAAAGTCAGGGAGGGCATTCCAGATTTGAGTAGCAGCAGAACAGAAGGCCCGGTCACCCATGGAGCTGAGCTTAGTCCTGGGGATAAGGAGGCGGCGTGAGTTCCTTTAGCGGAGTGATCGTGTTGAGGTTAGAGGAGAGAGTAGTTCTTTCAGGTAGGGGGGGCGTTTCCATAGATGCACTGGTGGGTGAGGAGGGAGACCTTGTATTCAAGCCTGGCGGAGACGGGAAACCAATGAAGTGCATGGAGAATGGGTGTGATATGGTCATACTTTAACTCTAACTCTAACTCTAACTCTAATAAAAGCATATTATTACATTTTAACCCAGATGGTGACCCACATAAACTACATCTTTATCTCCAGTATCACCTTGCCAAAATAAAGTAGTATCTAACCCGTATGTTCACATGAATGACGAGAGGGACAGAATTACGTTGCCATTCAATGTCTATGAGAGTTGGCGATTTATAGTCAAGATACACCTGGCAGTTGCAAAGCAAATAGGAGGGTGAAAAAAGACTAGAGGTCTGTTTTATGAATGATGTAGGTAAAGGCAGCGTTGCTGAAACAAATGATACCATTATGTAAAGGAAGCATGCCAGGAATGTCCATAAGCAACAAGCAACAAGGGTTTCTCTCTCTTTTGTATGTTATGCACTATGGGTAATGTAGACCATTACTGTCTAATAATACAGTATGTACTGTATACAAATAAGGCTTTAAAAATTATAAATGTGATATTACTTGTGGGTGATTTACATGATTCTATTATGGGAGATATGAAGGAGAAATGACTTGGTTGTGTTTCCTAGGCTCTTTACCAGGAAGGTGTTGATTGGGGAATGTGTAATATATACCAGACGTTGTATGTGGTTTAACCGAGTGAGAATTGAACATAATGTTTTGATGTGCTTTGTTGGCTGGTATTTCTCATATTGTAACCTGTTGTCTGTCAAATGTCCAACACAGTGATCTGGTATTTCAAGCTCACCTGTGAGATATCACTTTAGCATCCAAAGGCACATATTTGTTTACCAGAGTTGACTCTTTCAAGAAAAACGTTCCTGTTTTCACGAGACTATTTTAGACTGGTGTCTCCTCACAAGACCACTAGACGTGGACAGATAGCAGGCTTCATGCCCTCCTCTTCCTGTAACTACTCAGGGATGACCGTCAGATATTCAGTGTCAATACTCCAAGCTCCCCTCTTCTGAGCCTAAACCTGGCGCCCCAACCATTTCCAGAACTGGAATGTCCACCTGACCTGCTCTAGTCTGGTGCTTTGATGTGGACCGTGATGGCGCATGCTTTCTCTGGCTGCCTGCTGGGGCTGCCCCATCCAACCCAACTGAATGGCTTCCCCTGTCTGTGGTTCCACACTGAGCAGCTGGGGGACATCCACCCACTACAAGAGACTCTTGTTGCTGCTCCATGTGAAGGCAGTCCCACCTGTGACTGTGACTGCATGTGAGGCAGGCGTAGCGATGTGTGAAATGTCAGTGGGAGGACCGGAGGGCAGGCACAGGGAGCAGACCAGCTGTAGATCTAATATCACCCATAGCTGGGGAAAGGCCTGTCTAATATGATACACGTGTTACATCCTGTCTGGGACACTGCCTGGCTCTGTGGTGTGTGTGTGTGTGTGTGTGTGTGTGTGTTCGTGTGTATGCACGCGCGGTCCTGTGTGAAGACAGATGTGTTTTTCACTCTGTTTACTCAGGTTGCTGAAGGTGTTATTTGGATGTCAACTAATTAGCTCTCATTGAGTAACAGCTCAAGATTGCATAAAACAATGATTTGGCCATTTTCTGATCAAGCACAGTCAGCTATTGGAAGCTAATTGTAAATTAAGTTAAGTAAAGTTGTAAGTTCAACAATTCTTTATTCTTAAATCTTTCTATAGCATAGCTGATAATGATTTTTGAGTATTGTCAATATTTTGTTTGTTGTTGTCAAGAAGTAGTAAGTTTAGTCATTTTTTCCGTGTTATCTGAATGCTAATCACGTAAGCGTAATCACGCAATAAAGTTTAGGAAAGTTTTCAATGTCTCTACTCACTGTAATGACAGCAATGTTACTTTGCTTAAAAATAAGTAAAGTAACATTACTTGTTAGTTGTTTGTACAATATAGTTTTCTGGATTCCAAATTGGGAGTTAGGGCCAAATTGTCATTTAATATGCTCTGTCAATGTTAGAAAAGAAAAAGAAAAAAAAAGCCTTTTTTTTTTTTTAAAGATTACTTACTTATTTTTGTGGTTGTTAACTGAAGGATTATTGTGCATAATTGTGTAAGTGCAAATTGCAACTCGTCAGCAAGATGTTCTTAACAACTAGTTAGTGGTGCTGAAATGTGTGAGAGAAATAGCTCCAGTGTTAACTTACTATCTCTAATTAACTCTACAGTGGGTTACTGATTGACCCTGCTACACCTGGGTGGATGTGCCAGAGCTTTCAGATGCCTCAGCAGTCTTTTGATTTAAATCCACCTTGAATCTCCACATTAACTACAGAGTCAAGGAGCATAGAACGCAAACCCTACTGACGGTGAGCTTGGATTATTTAGGAAACGGAGCAAGGTGAAGAACATATTAGTTGGTCCTTACTGAGTGTTACCTCACAGCACTGGTCTGACTATCTGGGATTTAGTCCATAACACTCCTCCCACCAACATCAGCCATGCTTTGATGTGGTCAAATTAATTACCAATTTACTGTGTCTAAAACATTGTCTTCATCTCCTCCTTAAGCTGAACGTTGATAGCGGCCAGCAAATCATTGCATTCATCAACCTGTTTTAGCGTTAATTGGGAAGTAGTGCCTGGCAATTAGAAGGAAACAAGTGTCTTACTCAGCTGATAAATCCTGGGTGAATCCCATGTAAACTTAAATAACTTTTACAATTAGGACTGTTCATTTGGGAGAGTTCCTCAAATGTACAGGCTTCACACAACAGCGGTACCAGAGCGATTAAAAAAGGATGAAGTTTTTGCTGATTATGAGTTCCTTGGGAAAACCATTGCCAGGTTCCCAGCAAGCAAGGTTAGGGAAGCTGCATGCCTCATTTGTGCTCATTGGCCTCCCGAGGAGAGGTTAAGGAGAACAGCCATAGCCTCCCTGGGTGCTGTTGACTAGCTCCCTGCCACTGTGTCATCCATCCTGGGACCTAATCGAGTTATCATATCAACAAATCTCTCTTCAGGGATTCAGGCCTTGACACTCGGCGGGGGACTACAAATTTCTAACAGCAGGGCGTTGCTAAGAGAAGATCCAGGGCACCTGTAAAGGTCTCCTCGCCTGCCCATGAAGAGACCTCTCCCGCTGGGTACCACACATCTCTCTGGCCCCATGGTCAGCTCTGGAGCTGCAGTGTATGCTAGTGGGGGTTAGAGTTACCAGCGCTCACAATAGGCCAGGGACACAATAGAGGCACTATATCACCAGGACTGCCAATAAATTCAAAAGCAACCCACAGACAATTAGCTGAAAGGGCGGCGAGGTTTCATGGCCATAGGTGTCAGCTCTGCGGGCTACGGGATGCAAACAGTCCACCCACGTGCAACTGGCAGCTGCTGATTGTGCCCAGAGAATACTTTCAGAGACTCCTTGGGATGACCGCCTGACCTCTAAGTGTGTCCCCAAAAAGTAAACCACATGCTGGGCCATTTCTTCAATCACAGAATAGTTTATGACTCCTTGAATGTGGGAGAAGTGTTACAATGGTTTTGCTTTGTGGTAACATAGAGCAACATAGTTTGTTTATCACCAGCACTTCACATTGCTGCATTATTGGTGATATGCACTAGCCAGCAGTTGTTCCTTGATGTTTCATGATGGTGGCCCAGTGTTTACTTTGGGTGATTATACAAAGCAAGCGTAGCTCTTAGCACCGCTAATCATTGGTGACAACATTTGAGCATTGCCTTCCTCACTAAGGTTCAACATTATGGTCTTCCAGTTGAGATAATCTTGGCTAAAGTGAGTCATCAGTATGTCCTGTGGATCGTGTAGTCTCTCATGACTTGATTTTTGTGAGATCATTGAAAAGAGGATTTGTGTATGTCTTCTGTCACTTTAACCTCCATCCACCATAAAAAATAAGTACATGCCATCTTTCATTTGGGCAAGCGGGTATGCAGTCCATCTGTTCGCAATACCCTAACAAGAACAAAATGCCCTTTAGGGCAATCACAGTTGCCTGCCTTATTCCATGACCAGAACAGTTGTGAGGCTTACTTACTTATGAAGTTTTTCAGTTTGATGGAATCACTTAAATAGGTTGGCAAGCGATAAACTATATGCGACAGGCTGACAGATCAAGCTCGTCTTTTAATTTTTGCCATAGAGAGTTTTTAACCCGCAAGCCAAAGGCTGTGAAGACATTGATACATCAAAAATACACCCAGGTTGTATTGATTTGCAGAGGGATTCGGGGGAAACATGGCAGAGAAAAATCAAAGATGATTCAATGGCATCATAGTTGTAAAATTAAATGAATGCGAGTTTGAAAAGCAGGAAAACTAAGTTCAGGTCGAGTGCCCGTGGTGGGGGATAAACTAAGAATGAATATATTGCATTTTTTAGGACAGGCTTATGCTTAGGCTCTGGCCAGAAATTGGCAAAACCTTTTGGTATTCTCCCCATCCGGCTATCTATAAATCATTCCCTCGCCCACAGCCACTTACCACCGCTGACCAGCTCTCCCTATTGGCCAGGAGTCAGGCCTGTGTCCGGACGAAGCTGTGACCCGTGAACCTTGGCCGGAGGCCCTGGGCCAATAGGGCGAGGCGGTCAGGGCTGCGACCCCGGGCAGCCAGGGCTACCTGCTGCTCTGACATAAAGCAATTGGACACAGCTTTCAGAATGATGGAGCACTGGGAATTCTCCACGCTGACCACTCCAATGGCTACTGCCCAGCCAGCACTGACCACAGACCCTTCATAACATAAATGGTCCTGTTGCTATGATCTCACAGATGTCTTTTTTGTGTCTTAGCTTTGCTCTCCATATTGGGTTACTTAGGTTGTTCTGGTTGCTGCAGTTTGGGCCCTATTCAGATGGTGTTTTAAAGCCTCTTTGTTTTGTCAAACAACCCTCCTTCATTGCTGTGATAGTTTGAAAGGATGGCCCAATTCTGAAGACTCATTTATATCTTTAGCTAAAGATACAGATTCGTATAGAATATGTAATATGCTTCTTTTAATTAATGAAAGAATCTCATTAATGATTATATAACTTTAATGACATATATGATTAGATTGCATCATCTAACATGTTCTTAAACTGAACCATAGTATGTATTTGTCACATTACATTAATATAGTTGGGTACAAATAATACTGCTGACATCTTCACCTGTGTTTTGTTAATGGCATGGGGTTCACGCTGGCAGCATAATTACTACCATTAAACCAAACCAATATTATCTCTGCAGGATGCTATCCCCGTGTGGTCCAGACCCCCTCATGCCTATCAAGAGGAAAGGTGGGCCACTGTCCTCCTCTGTCCTCCTGGCCTGAGTAGAGCTACACACTAAAGGTGTGCCAGGTGTCCGACCCCCTCCTCCAGCCCCACCTACAATACGGAACCCCCTCCCAAGTCAACACAATTAGCATCCTCCATGCCCCGCAGAGCTAAACTCTCAATGCAAACAAATGCATCCGACTGACAGGCAGCTTAGGCAAATGTCTTGTTTGGTGAGCGGGCTGCGTCTCTCTTGGCTCACATGGAGACTGGGTGAGCTTGCGCTGGGAGCGTTTGCATTACAGAACAGCGTGAGAAAGAAAACCCACCTGGCTGCAACGCACCTGAATCCAAACAGGATATCTTGTTGGGAGAGGGATTTAGCATTGCATGGTTGATAGGGTAATAGGCCCCAGGTGGGTTGTTAGACAATATATAGAGGAAGATAGAATGCTGTGGTAACATAATGCAATATAATAGAAATGTCAGCATAAAGACTTGGCAGACAATAGCTGAATTAATGTGAGGTGCGTCGCCTGGGCAGGCTTTAACATCTATTAACACTATTAATCATAATCACTATGAATGAACATTATGATTCTCAATGAGCTGGACCTGCTTGGCTTGACCTCGCTATCTTAAAACAACTCTCAAGAAGTATTTTGCAATATCTATTTTTCAATGTCTATTATCTTTTGAATAAAGTTGTCGCATCGCTTACTTTCTAGCTGTTTTCAGACATGTCAGTAAATAGACTATTACATGTTTACAGTTTGTTTATTATACTGATCAAACACGTCAACTGACACTTGGTAATGTCGGTTTCAACCGTCAAAACAAAAACACACCCACTATGCATGCACGACTGTGTCGGACCTTGGGAACCAGTGGAGCATTATTGGGTAGTTGCTGACAGCAAATAGCAAGTATTACACACACGTCTTGGTCAAACAGGAAAGAAGAGAAGCTCACATCCATATAGCTTGTTTTTAGTTACCCTTACCTTACCTTACCCCATGCTTAAATGTGACTTTACCAAATGTTTGTTGCAAGCTTGTGTATAATTCACATGTGGTTGTGGTTAGATTCTCTAGGAAAATGAAATGCTGTGTTATATCGAACAAAAGATTTGTTCTTGGTCAGATGCAACAGCCTAATGCACTACAACAAGCTTAATCTTAATATGTTGCTACTTTTCACATTGTGTTTTGCATTTGTGCTGCACCTTACTATTACTATTACTATTAGTGTTACTGTCATGCTTTTGTTTACAATGGAAGCTTAGGGTCAGTTACTTAGACACCACTGTCTGGCACTATTGCAAGCTAATTTCTTTATTGGTTATTGAGTACTTACCTTCTAGGTTCATGTTTATTGATTGCTGCAGTATTATTTCATTTGTGCTTCTCTCTGAGGGAAAGATATGAGACTATGTATTTTAACCTTTGAAATTAGCTATTGTGCTGTGCTTCCACCCCTGAGTTGCCTTCAAAGCATATTCAATATGGGCCAGTAGATCCCATTACTCATCACTGCAGAGGTCCTGACACACTGAAAGGGGCTGTACGATGGCTACAATGCCCTCAATGTCCACTGCTATGGCCTTAAAATTCCAACCACGAGAGAGGGAAAAATAGGCGTGGCAATATGTCATACCAAACCAAGCTAGAAGGTCAATGCTTGGCAGCATCTGCCTGTTTTGTCAACATAATGAAATTTAATGGAGGAAACGGGCGCCAAACATTCGGCAGGAGAAGATGAAGACAGAGATGGATGGTTGTGGGGTCAGCGGCTCTTCTGACCAACGGGCCAACCATCTTATCTCTGACCCTCACCAGCCAATCAATTGGCTGTGGCGCATTAGTCATCACCCAAACCCACTGGCCGGTGCTTTCATCCACAGCCCTTGGCCCAGGGGCAAATGTTTCCCTTCATGTATGTGCAATATATGGAGATGGATGGATGTTGGTAAAAAGACGCTTCTGATGGTGGAATCACAATAATTATTTTAGGATTTTACTACAGCAATTTTGTCACTGTTATTGGTTTTCGTTTTGTTTTAACATAACGTCATTATTAACATAACATCATTATTTGTAATGTTCAGCTACTCTCAGGCTGCAGGGCTAACTCCATTGTTTAAAGAGGAGTAACGCTCGTTAAGTACACAGGTCTGGAATGTTTTACTGCTGACGCCATAGCATAGAAGATGACTAAGATGGTGTCTTGGCTCAAGCGGATGCAGACAGGAACCATGGTACCCTGCAGGGTAACAATTACGGAACAAGACTAAGGGAGCCAAGAGGATGTTTTCACCACAGGGTTTTGCTCCAGAACCATGGGATGTTCACTGGGAAAATAGCGGTTCCTTGGTTCCTGAGCTATGAGTTTTTCCAGCAGGTGCTTTAGTAAAGCCGCAATACAATTGGACATCCCTGTGGTTTGGTTACTTTTGTTGCTAACTTAAGCCCGTCGGAGAATTAACTCTTGCCACATTAGCTCAAATGGAAAAGACAGCAGGGTTGCCTTTTTCGGCTTGGTTAACGTTATTGTTAAGTTTTTTTGTTAAGAAGTTTGTAACGTCTCAAATCCGGAATTAGACCCATGGATCTTTTCATGCAATGTCAACATAAAATGTTCTGTGACAAAAGATGCTAAAAAAACTCTGCATGTGTTCAGAGTACTAACAAATTGCTTAGATGGCATGGCCAGTTAGTCTTCTTGTCTGTGAATATCTTACAACGATGTATCTCTTTCATTGAAGAGCCATCTTGTTTGACTTTAGCCATCTACACAGCTGTCTCATTTTCATCATTACACTCTTCCTTTCTAAACTCTTTGGTCCGTCTGCATCTGTTCTTCTTAGCTGAGCCTTCTTTACTAGCTCACCTTTTAATCTGGGTCTTGGAATTGGTCCTGCCATTATTGCCCAGCTTTGAGCCCGCTGCATGAGAGTGAAATTAATTGTGTGCTAAGCAGAGTGGAATTAACGGCTTCTGCTGAAATCTGTGGCCTGGGCTTGCTTATCCCCTCAGTGATCCCCCTGATCGTGCTTGTTACAGGAGCAGGGCTATTGTAGATGACGAGATGATGTGTGGTTTCAGCCTCTTGTCTCTGTCCCCTTTGTCTTTGCGACAGGAGTGCAGGGATCTCTCCTTTTGTATGTGTTCTCGTTCCTTTCAGGCGATATCACAGCTGGCCCCTTTAATTCACTCAGGACATTGGGTGACCCCGCTCCACACAGGAGGCATACTGTAAACACACACACCCACGTGCACGCACACACACACACACACACACACACACACACACACACACACACACACACAGAAGGCACAATGTAACAATTTCAATGAAAGCCAACTTTTGCATGAAAATTGCTGAAGGCTAAATACGATATTATGTATTTAGCCTTACATGTGAAATGTCATGTCTAGAACATCTCTAAACCTGTTTCACAATCAGTGCATTGTATGACAATATTCTCCTCCAAGACCAAACGTCCTGATGAGATGCATAATGCATATTTGGTTGGTGTATTTCAGTGCATTCTTCCTCGCACAACCATCCTCCAGTTGTCAACTAAAACTTCAATGAAGACATCTGAGTCAGCTACTACTACTACTAGTCCACCCAGGGAATCTTCAACATGTGTTGTCTAGCCATCTGCCCCTTTCAGAGACTCATTGAGCACCACAAATAGAACTAATATACAGCCAAACAATTACCCTAACAGCTTGGTAATGATGTTATGGTGTCTAGAATGACAGCCCGAAAAATAAAACTACAGGATACCCACAAAAACCTTACATGGCTGTAAATATGTATTAACCAGAAAATGGGCCTTGTGCAGGGTCATTTAGGAGAGACAAAGAGTGGCTCTTGGACAAAGAAGCATGATGCAGGGAGAAAGAGGGGATTCTACTTAGCTAATGAGTTGCCCCATAGAGATGTAAAGAGGTGGGTCTTTAGGGATAGCAATTGCCCCGCTGGTTGGGCCTGATAGACTGTAAAGTGTGTGAGTTGGGACCACTGTGCCTACTGTCCATTGTGGCCATGCTAATGGTACAGTTATGTCTCAGAGGGCTTTTATTGTGGAGTTGGGTGGAGGGGACAAAGTCATTATGGAGGGAAACTCTGCAATCAGCCAGAAAGGAGACAGAGTCTTTGTTGGCTCAAATGCAAGGGCCCCCTCAAACCACAAATCAAAATCAAACCTCGATGGAGGACCTGGCCAATTTACCTCAGGGTCCTTCAGCCACAAGGGCACTTGTTGCAGCTCTGGCCATGAGATGTTCTCCTGAGGAGAAGTGGTCAGCTATTAAGAGGACTTGACAGACAAACCCTTGTATCAAATGAACAACATGCAGGCAGGTACCATACAGAATACACAGAAATGCCTTGTCCTTTAACACACATTACAAGTAGTTTAGGGCAAGACAATGGATCAATTAGATATTAATAATATAATAAACATATTACTGAAATGATTTCTTAATGATAAGTAGTAATTCAACTAGTCAAGGCAAACACTGAATTATGTCCAACAGATTAAAATTAAGTTCTGTTACATCCTGATTTATTTGCACATACACATTTCATCACTACCTATTTGTAAAGTCAATGTTAAAACAGTGTAGGATGTACCAGATCTGTTCAGGAAATGGCTGAATTGGAAAGGATATCAAGGTTTCTGCGCTGAAGAAGATGGGGTCTTAGAGAGATAGCATCGATTGAAATGTAAAACAGCTATTGCAATTACCCATAACCTCAGATCGAACCTTGCCTGAAACAATTCAAGCAATTTCAAAGGCTGAGAAGCAGGCACATCCTTGAGAAGCAGCGCTAGATAACAAGAAGGCATCATTATACTGTAGGTAAAGAGAAGGAAAAGTACTGTAGATCATTAATCTTTCCTACAGCAATGTGGGCAATGCTGGAGCCCTGAAACCGCTTAGCATAATATCTAGGTTGAGTTCACTTTGTTTTTGTTTTGTGGTTCTCTAAAAAGTGTCAAATAGGACTAAGATAAATAAACAGGCACAGTTGGAATTTTATGAAAGTTTGGTTTAAAGTGTCCAATAAAAAAATCTAATTAGGTAAATATACACCAGGAAAGGTATAATTGCAGACATTTTGCTTGATGTTTCTAAACACGGCTATTTGAAATATATTTATATTCTGTATATTGTTATGTATGTGACATATACTTGCTTGTTGTAGCCACAATTGTTGGCCATGTGGCGCTGAATCGCAAATGGTGAACGTTTCTTCCCAGCCTTGGATTGAGCTGGGTTTATCAGGCAAGCGGCTGATATTAACATACCAATGTCTCCAATACAGTCCAGTACAGAGAAGAGACATGGGATCACCACAATTGCTACCTTTTAAAAGGAGTCTTTTAATGGGAGGTCTCTCTCTTGGGATTAGTGTGGTTCACTGTTTCAGTTTGATTGTTTGTTGTTGGGATTTGGGTTTCTGCCTGTGTGCGTGTGTGTGTGTGTGTGTGTGTGTCCAGGATGGGGGGTTGTGCACACTATACCACACACTTGGTACACATCTAATCTTGTCTCCTTGATTCCCCCAAATGGATAGGTTTCACTACAATTGTTTGCTGCTCTCTCTCAACGCAAGGCTTTTTATCACTTTGTGTGTCTGTGTGGGGACCTCTGCCCACCCTCAGCCCACTTGAGAATGACCCCGATCCCATCCCAAATCTGGCAGGCCAATGGTCCCAGTATGAGAGACAGATGTGGGACGTGAGCCGAGCTGGGTGTTTGCTGTCGACATCCGCTCTGTCAACACTCTGCTTTCCGCCACTCCATCACACTCACAATAAGAGGCTGAGCTCTTTGTGCAAAATGGGCTGAGATGGAGACTGCAAGCTCTGTGCAACAGTGATTGAGGTCAGAAAACGTCAAAGGGGCTTGTTTGATGTTTGGTTATCTACTGGGCTTGAGCTTTTAAGGCTGGTCTGTTTGGGCCTTGAGTCGTTATGTCTTAGCAGGGATTCTATAGTTCAGGCGTATTTGCATATATTTGCATACTGTATTAAAATGGGTTTTGCTAAAGAAGAGGTTTGGGTGATATTTATATTTAGGAGTGAATCAACAAGACCGTTGATCAATAGACTAAAGATGGAGAAGACGTGTAAGAGAAAATATTTTGATGTAAGTATATGACTGAATTTAATGTGATCCTCATATAAAAAAGCATTGCCTATGTTTATAATTACAGTAATTACAGCTTTTATCATAATACAAATCATACAAGTGAGACAAATAGTAGTTTACAAAACACATTTTGCCAAAAATAAGATGAAAGGCCAGCCAGACCAGCGACCTCGCCACTTCTAAACACTCTCTCCTATCTAAGAGTGGTCACCTTGGAATCCCCTTATTAACTTCTCATGCTCTTATCTCTCTCTATTAAAAAAATAAATAAAATGTATGCACTTTATTAGATAGGCCATTACCTATTCCATTTTATATGGTTGATTACTTGGTAATAGGTATGATGACATTATGCTGCAATTGTTCTATTTAGAATATTGTTTGCTTATAATTGCTGGTATATGTCCAACTTCTGACAAATGTACTACATGTAAGTCGCTTTGGATAAAAGCATCTGCCAAATGCTGTAAATGTAAATGTAAAAGAACAATAGTTACAAAATACCAGCCAGAATGTATTGTTAACATGGAATTATTCTGGACTTTTTCAATACATGGAAACCAGCATCAGTGCTATTAGCATATTTTCACGACCTTCTGAACTTGGAGATTTGCGTAACGTTGGAGGTGCTAATGTCCGCCAATCTTCCACTTATTGATGTGAACATGGGTGCTACTGTTTGTGCTAGGAAGCTATGACCATAAGTGCTCCTTTAGCCCCAAGGTGTGAAACACATTAACACCTCCAAGGCACAGCAATGCAGCAGTTTATGTATGTTTGGGAACTCAACAATGCCCCCAACAGGAGCTCATTTTCATATTCACCTGCCTTCAAGGGAGAGGAACTATCAGCTGACCCAAACATGAGGCTGGTCCTGTGACTGCTGTGGTCAGCTTGGGGCTTGGTCTCATGGTGGCCAGAGGCAGTATGAACTGTTCACGTAACAATGTAATGTTTTGTGTAAGAGATGGCTGTTATGTAAATCGACAGCCAGGGAATAATTATAATTTGGAAACAAGAAATATTGATAAATATTTTTGTTTTTTGTAACTTTCCATCAAATCTTTTAGATGTCTCCCTGCTCCAACACACCGTGTAGTAGAGCAGCATAAAATACATTTGGAGATTTTGTTGACTGTCATTTTATAATCAATATATAATGATTTTGTGCTCGCTACGGCCCCGGCTGTTCCTCATGCACGACAAGTGCACGACAGCAGCAGGCACAAGCATGTGGTTGTTACATCATGATAAATAAGAACATACGCACCATGTCATTATGAAGCACCATAATAGCCAACTGTGGCATCTGGGAAAGAAAAGAAAAACCTTTTGTAGCAGAAAAACCAATCACCAGTTATTCAAGGTTTATAGAACAAATAATCGTCTAAACTGGCTTTATTGTCATTCTTAGAAAAAAATTATGTACATAAGCACCAATAGAATATTCTGAAAAACCATATGAGCCAAGTGAAATGTTTTTGTGGAGCAGTAAAACCGATAACAAATATATGAATGGGTTGTGTATTGCAGTTGATTCTTCCGGCTGCAGTACCACCAGTCGCCACAGGTCACGGCTGCTTTAATAAGCCTAGAGTCAGACCTTGACCCCCTGGTCAGGCCTGAGAAGGGAACACCACCTGGAGAGAATCATCACTTACACTATTTAATTCCCTCAGTCAACCAACACAGTAGTTGTGCTTACATGGACACTTCAATTTCATGTCATTGTCAATGTCATTTCAATCCGAAAGAAGATTTCTGCTTACACGAGGACCGAGCCTTTTCTGTGGCAGCGTCAATATTTTGGAATGACCTAGTTCTACCCATTAGACAAGCTTCTTCTGGTCTGGTGTTTTCATGCGGCATCACAAAAGAACAGCAGCCTTACTTAAAGATGTAAGATGTGCAGGTCAAACCGCTTACATCAGGGAGTCACTGTCTTGCATGTTTTAGATGTCTCCCTGTGTGGCATTTTTATGACGCTCAAGTTTTAATAAGAACCGGAGAGCACGTTTATTCAGCCATTAACATCTGGACACGTGCGCAGTAGCGCTATCTTTCCTGTATACTAAGGTATCGTTCACGTGCTGCATCACATGGCACCCTGCTCCAGCACACCTGAGTCTAATGAATGGGTCGTTATCAATCTGTACAGAAGCCTGATAACGACTCATTCATTTGAGTTAGGTGTGTTGACATCTAAAGCATGCAGGGCAGCGGCCCTCCAGGACCAGGATTTGACACCCCTGCTTTACATGGGTGACCCTTATTTTTATTTATTCTTTTATATCGCTATACTGTGCAAAATCTGCCTATTGTTTTAGTTGCCTAAATGCACTAAAGGGAGATCATTTGATGGTGTATGTTCCCCTCTCAGACCTGAATCTGGTTGATACAACTACAGTCTTGTGTTAAACAATAGGACATTTATTATTTGGATATAGTTGCATAAAATGTGTCTTATTCTATGTTTGAACACGCATAATGAGTATTACCAATCAGTCCTCCTTACACGTTTCTGTAGTGATGACTAAACACTAAACTAAAGTTTAATAGTATTTCATAGCTTTTAACCACTAAGTTACCATCCATATATGCTCCTTAAAAATAAAACATCCAATGCAAATTTTAACATAAACATGCTGTTTGTTTATTTGCTTTATTATTGAATTTACTATCACATCCATGTTTGTTCCAGTACTGTACAAAATATTGAGTTATACATACATTTGTCTGTAAGAACAGAGCAGGTCATGAGGATACCATTAGAAGCGTTTTGTATACTGTCAATCACTTTGTGAAGATGTTGTATGTAACAATCAGATATGAACTAATGGAAAAATGCATTAACTAATTAAGTCAAATAAAATGATATAAGCATGAACATTGCGCATAGGCTGCTCGTCCACATATGTGAACCTCACTGCTATTTTTCTGTCCCCCCATCTAAGCCTGTTGGGCTCGCCGGTGGCTACTTGTGGCTGACAGACATTCATCAGCATTATGGTGAGTCATAAAGCAGATGATAAGTATGAAGTATACTGAAGGCTCAGTGTTTATCTAATGGCTGTTTAATGTCTTTGTTTGCACTCTCAGCTGGCTGTGGAAGTGTCTGCTGATTACCCAGTGCAGGGCAGGTCTTCTCCCAGAGGAGGTGTCTGGAGTCTGACGCTGCTGCCGGGGTCAGAGGCCCACCACCTCACCTCCACCCACCCCCTTCCCTCCCCTCCCTTCCTCCCATCCCTCGTTTGTCCTGTGCTGGCTGGGGCTGCAGGTGAAAGGTCACCGGAGCATGGAGGGGAGGAGTGTGCCGTCCATCAGCCCTCAACAGCCCTCGCTGGCTCCTGCTGATGATGTCACTGGAGCCAGACCCTCCGCTGCCCCCCCTCTCTCTCTCTCTACCCCCCACAGACACACACACACAAACACCTGTCCACTGAGCCCTCTAGGTGACTCACACTGGCCCTGATGGAGTGTTTAAGTACAGAGACTGGTGTCTGGGCGTGTGTGGCGTCAGAGAGCCTGTGTGTGTGTGTGTGTGTGTGTGTGTGTGTGTGTGTGATGAGATGCCAGGGTGAACTGGGGCATGATTTAACCTCCACTTCCTGCTATGAACTCATGTGTGACTCAGCTAATAGATGAACCTGCCACTGACCTCAGTGACCTGTGACCCCACCGCCACAGAAGAGGGCCCTCTGCGTCAGCCAGCTGGCATCTTCTGAGAAGTGTTCCCTTCTCACTTTGACCACGCACACGCACACGCACACGCACACGCACACGCACACTTTTATTGGCCTTACTCACTGAAATCACCCAGCATGCGCATTTCCTTTATCAGATAATGTTAGTTAAGAACACATTATTATTGTCAGAAACTGCCTGGGGCACGCACACACACGGCCAGTCCATCACATGCATACATATTGCAGTAACACAGGACGGATCTCCTTCTCATACCCTGTTTGTCTTAGGACATTGTGGTTCAGCCATACCTTTTTTTATCAATAAGAAGCTGTAGGAGTTTAGTTATGCATTTAGTGTCATTTGTTAGAAATGCCGTAGACATCCATCAGCTATCAGCATGTTGATCTATGTGATGAATTCTGACTGATCTGGGCCTCTTTTTCCTGATTGGTCAGATTAATCTAGCTGGCCTGTCAATCATATTAATGTGTGCGCCAATGGCGTAACAAGGCAACAGTAGGCCCCAATGCAGAATGGTGAAAGCGGACCCTTAACAATAATGGCCTATTTTGAAGCAATCTGTTTCTAAATTTAACCCAGTTTAAATGGCAACAGTGAAATATGCTGCAGGAGTAGCCTAGCCTAAGCATTTAGGAGATCAGGGATAGGCCTAATATCAATAGGCTGCATATGCATTGGCAGAAGGCTATGGATTATAATCTCCCACATTAATGAAAGCCGACCAGCGCACCATGACATTAAAATATTATTGACGGCGCACCAAGTGAAAACTGCTTGATCAATAGTCAAGTTCAATTTACTTCATAAGCGCACACTCCAGGGTTGCTTTATGCTTGACGAGTTCAGTTGCTGCTCTGTCCCATTGGTATAGTAGACTAGTTAAGTTTAAATACACTTCATTTTGGAAGAGGACCACTTGCTCAAAGCTACCTAAATAATCTATTTTTAGAAGCTTTGCATTTTGGGGGGCATTTTTAATTATTTGTTTCTTATCTCCGCTTTCATGTTTATAATTCATTTCTGCATTTCCCGCTCTTGACATTTAACAGGATACTCATAAAATGATTTTGCTATGCAGTAGCCTTTGCATGTCATTATCACCATATCCCAGTATTGCACTGGCCAACTCCACACACTTTAACATAAAATCTACCATTAGTTACTAAATGAAAATGTAAGTTGTAATGTGACTATACATACAGAAAATGCCTGCATATTGAGCCCTATACTGTATACATCTGGCGGTGAGCATTTAAACAGAAATGGTTTTTATCTGGCGCTTGATAAGCGGGTCCTAGGAAGCATTATGGTCAGACCTGAACAACAAAGCCCTTACTGTCCATTCTAAAGCCATATTCCATGTGTGTAGGTGTGTAGGTCTCTGACATGTAAAATGGTCGCCTCTGCAATTGCATTGGACATAATGTCTTGTCATACTGTCAGACATGTACAGTATTGTTGACGCAAACACAAGCCCATGCAATGTGTATATGTTAGGAACCAATCTGTTCTCAGCTCTGCCCATGATAAATAAGCACATTCCTTTTATTAGCCAGCAGGCGTCTGGACAGGACATTCCTGATGAAAGTAGTTAACAAGCATTGGATGCCAAGGTATGGTATACTGACACAAACACAAGTAACTGTATACACTCTGTATGCTGATTGTGTTGGAGCATTTTATCAAAAGTGCTAAAATGGCAGTAATCTTGACTTTACAGTAATTGCACCTTACAGAAGCATACTTTCACATTCATTGTGTGTGTGTGTGTGGTTAGTTAAGCTTGTGAAGGGGGGGGGTCAAAGTCCGTTGTTATCCTGAGTGTTGGTGAACCTGCCTGCCTGCTGTTGGCTGTGCGTGTTTATAGTCCTTATCACACTCTCTCTCTCTCTCTCTCTCTCTCTCTCTCTCACTCTCTCTCTCTCTCTCACACACACACATACACACATTCATAGTCAGTACTACACTCTCAAGTCGCAAATGCATGCACACAAGTCTGTAATAGCATAAAAGACTGTCTGTCTAAAAGACAGTGTCTAAACATACGAGTCTGATTCCATCTTGATTATTTTAGTGGTGGAAACACACACGCACACACACACACAGCACACAAGCCTTACCCCTCTTGATTGCTCCAGTGTATGGAACTACACACACACACACACACATTCAACATGCAATCTCTCAGATCCACACAATATATACAAACACACAGCCCTTCATGGGCCCTCTTGATTGCTTCAGAGGCAGCAACTGCACACGCACACACATGCACAGGGGCTCGTCTGGCCTCTCAGCCTTTCCCACACTGATAGGAATCTGGAGCGTGCCATAAAGCACAGCCATGGATCACAGGGCACAACAAACCCCCTCCCTCTTCCCCCTTATTCCTTGTTCTGCTCTCCCAGACCTTCCAGACCACTTAGAGCACTCGCCCCACAGCTCACAGGAATGATAAGGCGATGTTAATGGCTCTCCCTCACCCACAAGAACACCTGTATCTCTCAGCCACCTCCTTCCATTCTCTGCTGCAATGTAGATATTACATGCATGTTCTATGACGAGGTTCACGTTCAAGCTCCCATAGTCCTGCATGACATCGGTCTACCCCATCGAGGAAAATATCAAATATTAACATCTGTAACACTGTCTGGACGCTGAGCCTTTGTTGGATGGCTGCCCAGGCTTATGAGACGTTAACGTGTATAACGGCTCTATTGTGTCACGTAAAACAAATGTGTTTTAATCCATTAACCTGGCTTTATACAGTAATTGATTTGTTCAGAAGTGTTTAGACAATCTCGGTTACAGTGTACAAGCCCTATTTAAATGTTCTATGCTGTTAGTGAGAAGTAAAACTCCAACTAGCAATTTGGGATTACACAGTTATTATGTTATGTTATTTATTTAATTTAATTATTATTTATTATGACTCTAAAAGAGGTTCATTGCTCTCAATGGGAAGGTTGGGGGGTCAGAAGTTACCAGCGGTAACCTCAAACCACAGCAACAGCCCACGGTATTCCTCATGAAGCCATCTCCGTTACCTCATCTCAACTGATATAGCCTCAGCTCACATTACTAGTTTGATGTGCCCACACAGACCTAATATACCTCCTCAAGCAGATCCTTAAGTTAAAATATCCCAGCTATTTCTATGATGTCATGATTTATTGGCCAATTAATGGATAGCGGTACGGTTAGGGCTTGTTTGAAGAGTTTTTACCATGATATTTACTGGTGTTTGACCATGTCCAGACCTCTGTATGTTGTAAATCAGCTGCTCTCTCTTGCCCCTTGCGCCTCCCTTTAATATCGCTCCTTTTGACACAACCACTAAGTGGGCTCTGATGGAGCTGTATTAGTGGTCTTCCATTTTAATGCTGATTGATGGTTGTTGGTTTATAGGGCATTTTTGGATTTTTGTGGCATGCACGTTAAGCATTTATCACACATACACCAGTGGATCCTGTCAATAAAGGAATATCTTACAGATATAATCTGTGCTGTGGGAGCACCAAGAGAATTGGGTTCGCTTTCTGTATTACTAAGCATACATCCTGTCAAAGAGCCCTTGCATATACGATACCTTGAGTAACCTCCATGGTGTGGGTTCATGCCGGCCTCGTGAGACAATGCTGATCTCGCGAGCTTCAGTTTGACTCCACCTCGAGAATCAGTCTAGAGAGTTCTGAAATCGTGTTTCAGGCCGGTAAACTAAGTGTGTGTCCAAACAGCATTGTAGTTAGCTACGAGCGTGGTTTAGGTGTGCGACAAAGGTGACTTAAAAACAGATGTTAACGTATAGCCTAAATGATACAAAATAGCATCAGTTTTATTCAAATGTATCTCAGTGTCTCAGGTTCGCCCAATCACATGCAAAGTATTTTTTTGAAATTGCCTGCCCTTTATAAGCAGTTTCAATGGATGGTTCCCCAGATGAATGTGTCTTAACAGACACAGATATCTGGCGTGTCAGGTTAGGTTCATGCACATGTCTCCCAGCATAATGTGATGAGAATTACTGTTGTCCCTACAATGGATGGTAGTGTTTGTTCATACTGCTAGTCCAGCACATTACAAACATATTGGATTGTGTTTTTCTTTGAACAACTGAGACAGTTACATCATATAGTAACCACTTTTATCCAACACAATTTGAAATGTAGTCAGAAACTTCCATGCTGACTCCTGCTCTCTGTAAACACACAATGCACATGTTTCTTGCATCAAGGCTTTTCCTGAAGGTAATTCCTACTCCTTGTGTTGTGATTTCAAACTTATTATATAAGCACATTAGTAGCCTACCTTGTACTGTATGTAATGATGAATCCCAGGAAGCTTTCTGTTCTGATATGATTTGCAAGTGTATTCCTGTCTCAACACTAGAGCCGCCACGGGGTAAATCTTACCTTCATAACCATCCATCCATCCATCTTCTTCCGCTTATCCGGAGTCGGGTCGCGGGGGCAGCAGCTTCAGCAAGGGACCCCAAAC
>JAODTR010039595.1:0-20036 GCA_025399935.1 Amblyopsis rosae | reverse complement strand
CCGATTGCCGATCGCGGGTTTTGAGCAAAAACCGTCCGGTTCCGATTGGTGTCCGGTCAATCGGTGCATCTCTAATTTCAACATGAGGGTTTATATGGAGACAGTAGGGGTTAATGGAAAACATGCATGCATAATGTGAAAAAGCAAATACTCAAATCTCAATATTTAATCGAATACATACACAATGAACGAATACCCGAATAATCAAATATTTGGGGCCAGCCCTAGTTGAAAACGATGAAGTCAAGTATGTTTCAAAATGGTGGTAGAGCTAGATGATGCGATCAAAACAGTTGTAGCAACGCTGTCCAATAGTTTCAAAATGAACCATGGTCTACGCCTAGTAGGAGGCAACAACTGTTAACACTTCCCAATGGAGCGTGGCCAGACCATTTTCACAAAGTGAATATTGAGTCTGTTTACACCAGGCTATGTTTGTGGTGACACATTTGGAAATGATTGCTACAGAGAGGGATTAAAGAAATGAAGGCATACTGCAGTCATGAGCTGTGGAAGTACTGTACATTGGAAGAGCTAAATTATTTTCTTTCTCAACTTCTCAAAATGTCCCTCTTCAATCTTTAATGTCTCAGTTTGCTTAAAACACATGATATAACTGACAGGCCAAGATGACAGAATAAATATGGAGACATAAAGACCCCTGCTGTTTTCTGGTGGCTTTTTGAAAGTATAAAGAAATTACGGTTTCTGGATGTTGCTCTAGATGTGGCAAATGGTCTGGACGATGTTTTGAGAAGGAAATGGTTGGCCATCTGCTTTCTGTTAAGTTATAAAAAAGCAAAATGTCCATATCCAAACTGCCTGGGGAGGTAAGGGATAGTGGTGATTTCTCACAACACTGTTCTTTCCTCATCATCATATTTCTGTTGTACAGCTTTCTGAAGTACTGAGATCATCTCTGGATTGAGACCAAATTAAATATATATTTTATTATACATTTTGGGTAACTGATTAATACATTTAGGAATTTACTTCAACTTTTGTTATCTTTGCCACTGCAGGACCAGTGTGGAATATTGTTGGCATCTCCATCTGAGTGTGTGGCTGGTAGTCAGGTAAAGGAATGGCTTTACTGATAAAACCAAAAGGCTCTCTACCACACATCCAAGTTCTTCAGAGACATTGGTGCTGACGCATTTCACATGGGATCTGGGTTCTTCCAAGTGTTATAAGGAAAGATCTCCAGAGTTTATGAAGAAGTTAATGAGTTACCAGCCCAATTCATACTTGACCAATCATGTCACACAGTTGAGTGACTTACTGTAGCTCCCGGCTTGTACAGGAAACAGGTGATCAATCAATAGCACCTTGCCTAATGTTATTTGTTCCTTAAAATGCTTCACAGTGGCATTATTTTTATACCACTGCTGAATTCAATGTAGTCAAATAAATGTGTCATCTTTTCTTATTTAGGAGGCACCTGCAGTGCCATTGCTAGTGACAAGCACATGCAATGTCAATTCCCCTGGGTGCAGCTGATGGAAACATCAGGAATTTAAAGGATTTCCATGACAATATGAAACACATTTCATTCATTTTGAATGGCAGTGGATGGCATTCTTACGATGTGTAGATCTTTCTTATCGTCCCAGTTTTAAAGAAAGGCAGATTTGAAGAGGTAAGGATTAGAGGTGGCATTATACTTCAGTGTGTTTTCCTAAAAACTTCTTACGATGTGTAGATTTTTCTTATTGTCCCAGTTTTAAAGAAAGGCAGATTTGAGGAGGTAAGGATTAGAGGTAGCATTAATACTTCAGTGTGTTTTCCTAAAAACGTAATACTTAATATTATATTTATCAGTGCCTTTCACCTTCTCAATAAACGGTTTGCTTATATATGCAAAATGTATTCATAGTACAGTAGCCAGTTTCCTACACATCTCTACAGCAATGGTAATGTGGTTTTCCTGTTTTCAAGGTTGGGATTGACCCTCTGTTGGTCCAAATGATACAGTAGTAGAAGCTAGGGATGTTCCTGGTTAACCATTTAACTGACAAAAATTGTGACCAATTAAAACGGAATAAGACGTTTGCGGAACGGTAAAAGAAAAAAAAAAAATTGTACCAGCCAGGCACATCACTACCATACAATCTGAGCGGGTAGGCTCATTCTCCGGTGCAGGTTTCCGTTACTTAAAGCTAGAACTACATCAAGGCGTGGACTAGCGACTGGGCGTCTTCTAGTTACAGCCTAATTACCATTTCTGTTGTCACGATTGTGCGTGTCCTACGCACAAGCGAATGCTTGTGTGAGGATGCTCTTTCAGCTGCCTTCTAAGGATGCGCGGAAAACCGCAACAATTAAGTTGCGGGACTATTACTGACAGGTAGTAAAGAGCGAACCACAGCAATAACACCAAAATATAGTAGCCTAGTGCTTGCGTTATTAAACATAGGCCTTTCTATGACTTTTGTTAATTCAAAATGAAATTAAGAGAAGACGATGGAGTCATAGGAAACATAAACAGGCAAGCAACATGGCGCATATTCATCCATTTGCGTGATTTTGAGGTATCATGGTGAAATGCAAACAGTAAACAGTTTACATGCTTTGGGGCTGCTGAAAAAAATAAATGTTCTCACTGTTATTAGGTATATGTGTTTTTTATATTGATATTACTCTGCAAGAAAGCCCTTTACCTAGATTGTGATTGGTGGAAATGCTAACGATTTACCTCTCACGCCGATTCAAATTTTGAATTGCTAGAAAAAGCAGGTTTCGACTGATAGGAGCGGTCGGTCCAGCGGCTACACCAAGGAGTCTACCAGCGACCTGGCGATTTCTGTTGATAAGCAGTCACTCCCACATGCACAAGCGAAAATCGCTGCGGTGTAGTTCTAGCTTAACAAACTGCTCACCAGACTATCCTACACAACACATCGTCAAGTTTCAATTTCAGAGTAAATAGAAATAGACATGATGCGTTATAGGCTACTGAGGACTATAGGCTAGGTCTGTGGTAACTAACAGATCCACACAAAGTAATAAGCTCATGTATACTACTGACTGTATAGCAAAATGCTTAGCTTTTAGCATAACCTGTTATGCTTATTTCTTAACCAAACATTTGAATAATACCGATATAAATAAGACCGCTAGTGCAGTTCTACAAGCGTCATTTTGTGCTGTTATACTGAATGTCAGCATGACTCGACTTTGATTATCTCCGGCATTCGGACATGCAGACTCAGCAAGCATCAGTTATCATCAGAATTATTTTTCAAAATGAGCATCCCTAGCAGAAGCACATTGACCCACAAATGTGCCTAGAATATTATATGTGGTAGTATACTCAAATTTTACTAAAGCAATATCCAGATTCCATATCTTTTGTTGCCTACCAGGCTAAAATGAAGGAGAATGATTTGAAGGGACAAAATAACTTGTCAAATTTGCTACCAGGCCGAATAAAGGGTTAGCTTGACTATTGACTATGCTACGATCTGCATGCAACAGGCTACCATATTAAACGTTTGCATTAGTTTAAAGATCTTTTTTTTTTTTATATACTTTTAGTCTAAATGTTTTCTCTTGAGAGAAAACATTTTGACTAAAACGTTAGATACTAATACTAGACTACTATTTAGCATTTTCATTCAGTTTGGCAATGTGGCACATGTTCTTGTTAGCTTAGGCTATGCTCCTTTTTATCAAAAATAATAGCTTCTCTAGTCTCTTCCAATACATCAACACGTCACAGTGGAGCTAGCCTCAACATTAAGAAAAACCCCCGCTTTGTTTTCATGTAACAATTGGAGCCGTGGCGTTCAGCAGTGTGCCCCTCCCGTTCTTACTCCCATTCTTAACTTGCCGGTGTGTGTTCCTCTGTCAATGCCCACCCGTTTCTCCAGCTGTTTTTTGTTGGTTATTGCTTCGCCTTTTTTTATGCTAGCTCTTAGCTGTCATTTTGTAGAGTTCGTTAAATGCAGTTTGTGGATTTTCTTGTTTGCGTGGCTCATTTAATACACCTTGCGCTATATTGTTGCTTGTTCGTCAGGTTTAATGAGAGGCATGGGAGTTTTTAAGCAATATTATCATATGTGTATTTTCAGCACAATTTCAATATTTCATTTTTTACTGTCACGGTGATCGTTAATACTGGTATATTGCGACACACCTAAATCAAATTTACTTAGTGTAATCACTGATGGATGCTAGGCAGCTTTAATGTGCTACGTTGCCTTGAGGTTCAGTTTCAAGGGTGGCCTAATGTTGTGATTGGCGGCCTATAAACAGTAATATGTCCCTGAAGAAACACTAGCAGTGTTGATTGATATCCTGTAGAAATAACACCTTAACCCACCTTAACCCCTTGGGTGAGCTAACAGTACTAAACCAATAACACAGCCTCCACAACATAAGTCCTCCTAAAGTCTTCTATCGGTTTAAATGTACAGTTATTCTTTACATGAAAAGCAATGCCTTGGCATCATAGGCGGAGAGATAATTATCTGATCACTCTCCTAATGTGCCCCAGGAACACTTTTAAAATAAAAAAAAAACTGATATTTTACCTCTGAAACCATGAAGGCTTCCATGTCTAATGTCTAGCCTAATTCACGTTGTGCTCAAATACTGCTGTTTCACCACACAATCAGCAGGGAATAGTGCTTTGGGGAAAGAGTGTGGGTTTCAGAGGAAGGAAAACAGCCAACCTTGTGGAAATTCTTGGATTTCAAAGAAGAAAAAAATTATTTACCTTTTAATCTGCATGCTATTAGAATACAGGCTCACACAATACATATAGAAAGTAAGGGTGAGAATTGTATTGGCCCACTTCTGACTTCTGAGGTTTGCTAGGCTCACCCCAGAATCAAAGAGATTAAATCACTTATCTAAGATCTTTCCTTGTACTTCCTCTTTGCATGCCAAATGCCTAATTTTGCCCAGATTCAAAAACAATTTGTGATAGATTAAATACACAATGTAACTGTAATTTAGTTTTGTCTATACTGTATGTCTATGTATACTGTGTATATATATAGCGAGGGAGGAAGGGAAAAGTGTTCATATATTGGTTCATATGGTTATCATTGACTGAAACGGTAAAGTGTATTTACAAGCCTTGGAGATAAACCCAAATCACTCAAAATAAATATCTAGGAGGCACTCTATAATTCAGTCATGGCTGGAAAAGCAAATATACAACAAGCAGTTTTCTGCTAGTCTATAAATATGATTTAAGGAACCCCTCTAATATTAAAGGATAAATCCTGCGGACAAGACATCTTGTAATAATGAATTAGCTATAACAGGCTGACCAAACACCAGACAAGTAGCCAATTCATTTGTTTAAAATGATGCCAAAGTAATTGGTCAGGTCATTCTCAACAACAAGCCCTTCATCTGCCACAACTTGTAAGCAATAATTAATTTGTGTCTGGAGCGTTTGTATTCCTATTTGCAAGCGTCAATTATCATATCATATTACAGCGTAGCGTAGCCCTCATCTTTAATTAAAAACAATCAAGATACTTACAGACTGGAATCCACTCGGGGACAATAAATAAATAAAAATGCAACGATGAAGAAACCAAGATCCCTATGTATCAAATACCGCACCCTAACTAATGAGTATATTCTTACAATGTGGGGTTCTCCTCTATGGAAACCTCAGATGGCAAATGAGAGAGAGAGAGAGAGAGAGAGAGAGAGAGAGAGAGAGAGAGAGAGAGAGAGAGGAGAGCAGTGGCAGGGCAACAAAAAGGGGGAAAGACCAGAAGAAGAATGGCTGAGTCAGGAGACTGGAGAACCATTAGACCCAGTGAGTCACAGGGAAAGTCTCTAAAGCCAGATGGAGGCCCAGGAAGAGCAGCTGAACTGCCTGCCTGACCTTTGATAACCACCACTGTAAAACATCTCCTCATCACTCCTGTCTATACTGTATAGCGCACATTTCTTAGTAGTCAGCAGTTTTTTTTGTTAGGAGTTTCTTACTTCTGTACATTTATTTAATTATGCCTAAATAGCAATGGTTGTTTGGAATGTTTTTAAGATTTCATAGAGTATCTATGACACTTGTAACAGTAAAGTAATCTAGCACGATATCTACTTCCCAAATTATGTGATTTAAATGTGATCTCTTCATACTATAGAATAGAAACAAAGTCATTTAAGCAGGAAGCAAGGCAAATCAGAAAGGCAAACAAAAGCCTTCTTATCTGTAACTTATTTTGCTCACATTACCACAAAAGGTCAGCTAGTGAAAGGCTCCCATGTTAAGCAGAGCGTGTTGAAAACAATCAGATATCACACTCCATTAAATGAGCTCTTCCTCCCCGGTGCCGCTTGATTAGGGCTGAGCTTCCTCCATGCTGCACCACCCTGTATGTGACGCGACAAAAGACGTCTATGTCTGTGTCTCTCAAAACAAATGGCTCCATTTAACCCAAATAAAACCTTATAGCTTGGGGCTGTCTCTCTCACACACACACACACACACACACACACACACACACACACACACACACCTATTCTGTCACACAACTATAAATGCTTAAAGATACACTTGCCTTGTGCTATTGCTAGTTCAGTACCGCCATACCGTGGCAAGGCTGAAACAACAGCTTTAATGCGTACTGTATTGCTAGACGCTAGAAGTGCCACGGAACGCTGTATAGTGTATTTAGTGGGGACCTTCTGAGCATACCAGGCGCTAGGATCTTTTTAAGCAGTGGGGGAGAATGTGTATACCTGGGTGGTGCGTGCATGCCTACACTGGTGGTCGTGAGTGGCTATCAATAGTTCATTTTTAAAAATCTAATGTATTTAAAAGACCTCATGGGTGTATGTTCTGCTTGTCTTTATTTCCTGCATTCTGGTGAATTTCAAGCACCATTTTGTGCCTTTTCTGCATCAATGTATGGTAAATGTATCTGTATATAGGCTAAATGAAAAAAGATATAACTGAATAGAATGCAGTCGACCTACAGGCTCATGTAGAGCAACTTATCAATTAATATTATCCCAACTGAGTGAAAACACACATTCATGTTACCCTTCTGACCTCATCACATTTTTTGTTTGCAGCAGTAACCTCTAAATATGGCACTGCCTGCACTATTCATGTCATTGATACAGATGCATTAATACATGTACATTTATTTATAAACCCCTGCACGTTTAATAGCTCATAGACTGGGTTTCAGTCTATTCACTTTAAAAACATTAAACATTGTGCCCCTCCATGTCTTACATCTTTGCAATTAGGCTATTTTACTGTGATATTTGATATGTGATCACAGATTACTGTATGTGATTCACCAAGCTAATGTTAGCCTTCCTATTGCCTAACATCGAAACTATTAGCTGGAAGGATGATTTGAGTACCAATAGAGTAGCCCAGTACTAGTCTACAAGAGCAGACGAACAATAATTAACCTAAATACTGAATCACAAGCAGAAAAGTAAACGTGCACAGAGAAGAGGCCAATTTTTAGACTTTTCAACATTTGAGCGTCATATTTTTCTGTTTTAAACCGAAAGCAAATGTAGTGGCATAATATTGTTAATCTCACTGAAAAGAGTGAGCTACATAGGTTTAAATAAATCAGATTCTGTACTGAAACGGATGCTGTTTTGTTAGTGTAAATGGACACGAATGCAATCATATATTGTGTCATACGTGGAGCCTAATCAATTCCTTCACATGGATTCAACATGCTGAAATGTTTTGATATTCTATACTGAAATTAGAATAGGCCTAAACCACAAAGCTAAAAAAGTTGAGACATGCAAAAAATAATAACATACATAACATACTGTGAATCCAGTATGTCTTAAATACTGTGATATCTATTTTTTGCTCATACTGCCCAGCCCTAAGTTATAGTGTGTGGTTGTATGGGGAGGGGTAGTTGTGTGTGGCCAGAGGTCTGTAGAGGGAGGAGTACTGAGAGTGTCAGTCACTCAAATCAAAAAAATATTATTGTAATGCTGGTTTCAACCTCAAGAACAAGCCCAGACTCAGGATGTCAGCCTGGAGGGCTATCCCTTTAAATCCAATGAATGGATGGCATGGTGGTGAAGCCCTGCAGCAAAAGCATAGGGATTTACTGAGTGTGCCTCCCTGTCTGTGATGGCCAGCATCTCTTCGCTATACTGGCTTTGATGGCCACCTGAGCGACACGGCTTATTAGCTCTGAAAAACATTGTGTGACGGAAAAGGTGTTTGAGGGGATTCAAAGGCATAGTGAACATCCCAAGATGGGGCTGAATGTCTCTCCTGTTAAGCGCCATGCTGGCAGCCCATGGACCTGTCAGACAGAGGCCTATCTGCCGAGCGCAGCTTGTCAAATACCTACGTTTTTACCTCATTACCTGCTCAGCGCAGCCCTTATGGAAGGAAATAGGGCGAATCCAAGATAAGCACAATGAATCCTTGGACTGAACACAAGCATGCGGTCTGCTTCCTCCAGATAAAGAGAGTGTCAGCACACAGGCCGCTGGACTTTCCGCTCTCAGCAAACTCTGAGGCCAAAAGCAGCACCCACAAGTCACAAGTCCTACACACACACACACATACACACACACATACAATGTACATACATTTCTTCCTGGCAGAAATGTATTTTTGTATGAATTTACTACACCGTTCTATATGGTTAGTACAGAATAAGCCCTCCATTAAAATACAAAGATATATTTAACAGTAGGCAATACGACGTGACCTTCAAGAAGCAGACCTTTTACAGAGATATATAGAGATATATGATGGAGACATGGTACAGTAGCTCCCGTTTGCCGCCTCTGGCCAACATACACACACTACTCCTTGGCCCTAGAAACAGCACAAACTAAATGTAACACAGAGTATACAGTGCAAATAACAAACATGTTTTTGCCTAAAATACTAAGAAGATTCATTAGTTTAAAAGAACATTTTGTTTCATAAAATATCTTTACAAGATGGCTACTGAACCCATTATGAACTGAGGCCTCTAATACATCAAACACATTAAATGAAGGGTCTCTAGCGATCGAGAAAAAAAAGAAGCTATTTTCTCATTGAGCCAACAGATAGTATATTTAGTTCCGGGCTCTCTACGGACCAGTGGTGCATGAGCTTGGCCGATATGGAGAAAAGAACGATGACCTGGCCTCATTTTCCCTTTGCCGACACGCCTCTAAAGCCACCGATACATTCATGTCCTGCAGGCTGATGAAGGAGTGCAACAGAGAGCGGGAGGAGATGAATAACAGAGGAAGAAGAAGAAGAAGATGGTGTATAGATGAGCAGATCAAGAATCAGGGACGGTAGAAAAGGTGAATCAATCACAGGTGAATGAATCCCCTGAACATTTAAGGTCGCTGGCAGTGAGAACCAGTGATCAAATCCCAGACAGACAGCATGATCACCTGCACTTATTAGGGGGGGGAGAGAGAGAGAGAGAGACAGAGAGAGAGAGAGAGAGAGAGATCTGAGGCATCACACCATGTGGAACCACAGATTGATTCACTTTTAGCTCTTTAATGAGCAGCAACAAGTAACCTGCTCCCTAAGGAGCAGCATGATCTTCCATACAGCGATACACACCATTTGATCTGCAGGACTATATCAGACAATCACACACACACATACACACACACACACACACACACTTCCTCTCTTGATTTGTATTTAATCACGCACTGTAATCCCTGTGATTACACCACACACACACACACAAACACACACACACACACACACAGAGATACCACATTGTGCCATCAAAGGTACTATTAGAGAATGAGCAATGATCACCTATGGGAATCCTCACACCAGGTGTTCCATGACAGTAGGCGGTGGAATAAACTCCAGCTTGCACAGTGAATTCAGTTAAACAAGCTTTTTCCATAATTGCCATCCTGTGCCGTCTGTCGAGGAAAGTGAATGCATTGTTGCCGCTAACCTTCGTCCCCCCGTGTAATTACACTGTAGCTTTAAAACCCCGCTGTTTGCTTATCCCGCAGACCTTATACTTATACATGGGAGACACCAAAACGACTTTGCAACCCTTGTGAACCATGTTAAGGAAAGAAAAGGCTTCAGGCTGAGTTTAGTCATCCACTTTGGCAGCTGCTCCAGGAGCATCAACACTACTGTTTTGTTTTGGTTCTTTGGCGAGGCAAATGCTTGACCGCAACAGGGCAAACAAGCAGCCCTCTGTCTGAGTTGTGCATCCCCTTTCCTTGGAAGCATTATCTCACAATAATTTGACTTGTAGAAATAGTGTAACACACTAGGACACATACACACAGACAGAGGCACATAGCGAGAAATAGAGAGAAAACGCCCCTACATCGTGACATACTAACATGCTAACAGCACAGCCCACAGCCCATTAATCATGACTGAAGATGGATGTTCAAGTGAGTCCAATGCAGTGGCCATGATATGAGCATTTTGATGTCTCTGTAGATTTTTGTACAGCGCCCATGGGTCCCGTAAAAGGCGCTACAAAAATATAAGTTATTATTATTATTATTATTATTATTATTATTATTATTATTATTATTTCCTCTGAGTTCATCACACACCACAGCAGCCTCAGTGTGTTGTAATGTTAACTAGCGGCAATACAGTCCCACACAACAGACACCTGGCCAGCATACAGCAGTGTTAATGGCTCCCTGGTGCCAAGCTCCTTAGGCATAAGAGCTATACTGATTAGAACAGGATTCCCAATGGTATCTAAGCTCTACAGAGGAGGTGTGCTGCATCTAACAGCGACAGGCTAGAAGTAATTATTCTAGATTGAAGTCGATATACCATCCAGAACCAGGCAAATATAATTGAAGATATAGACTTTATGCGTAAAACTTAAGTTTTAGTGTGTGGGTGTAGGACATTGTCAGGTTTCAGACAGAATATTATATTTAATCATGTCAACGATACAATATTGTGTCCCTGAAATTACTCCACGACTATTAATGTGCCATGTTCATTTGGTGGAAATCAAATGGAGAGATGAGTGTGGTGTGATTCACCTCCCTGATTAATAGTAAAACTGGCTGCGCCCTGCTGCCCTACAGACAGCAATGGTACAGCAGACACAGACATCAATCTGGTGACCCCAGATAGATGGGAGCCAACCTCGTTTATGACTGGACCCCCTGGGCACATTGTCTTCCACGCCATCACTTCGCGTGGGAAGGACAACAGATTACAGCTTGTGTCGACTTTCCCTTGACACAGAACTGTTAAACGAGGCCATTCATTTATATAATTCACAAATTAGCCAATGTATAATATTTATATACAAATATACTGTATAGTAGCTTCTGTGTGTAATTAGACATTTGTCCCATATTGCATTTATTCAGCGTTAAGTGACTAAATGATTAAACTCTGTTATTACTACTACTTTGTATGTGTTCTGTCTAAAGTTATTGACAAGGCAGATGTAGGCTAACTACCAGCAACAAAGTAAACAGAGTAAGTGGTAGTCTAATGTCGCATATTAGTTACAATGTTGTAAACGATCACAGCCAGATCGTTGGTTGCGCTGTTATTCATAACTACACAGTTATGTAAAACCATGTGTAAAACATGTTTCAACACTACTAGTTTAGGCTGCACGTTTCACGAAGAGATAACGCATTCTTCTTACCTCAAAGCGCAGCTCAGTGTTGGACCTTTCGTATGATTCGTGATATGCCGCTTCCCCACGAAGATGACAGTAAATATATATTTTACAGCAAACACGAAAGACAGATCGGGTGCTGCCCACTGAGACACAATGCTCAGAGAACTCAAACTAATAAATTCCACAGCTGCGCGACCTACAACCCAATTTGGTCATGCAGTATGCTATTCTAGCGAGATTGGTATGCAAACAGTTTTCTTCACTAAACTCAGTCAGTAGCCTACACTGCACGCTGAAGAGCTCGAGTTGAACCAGCTCCCCGGGGCGGGCACTCGCGTCGTTCACGCCCATATTTTACCTTCCCAACACGTTTTCCTTTGGAAAATCGCTTGTGCTACAACATCGTAAGATAACTTGCAATTATCTTGAAACAATCCACTGTTGTTTTAGTTGTTAATTATTCCCCACCCCAACCACTCAAAAACAAGAAGGTGGAGCTGGTGTTTGTGTCAGGCAGGGGAGGGGGTAGGATGGAGTGTTTTCTTTCCCCCTGCACTCCTCGTGTCACACAATCTACTACAGATGGATAGCAAGATAAGTAGTCCCGAGACTGATCTTTTTACCTTCTCCTCAAAGGTCGTGACACTGACATTCCCAGTGGCATAAGCGATACTTTCAAGCCTAAGTCTCCAGGTTTTCTCCTAATTATTTTCTACTTGTTGTATCCTAATCGTACATTTCAGTTAAACGTCAATTTTGCATACGGAAATGAATGGCTCAGTCTAAATGCAGTTTATAACAAGTTTTGGAATTGAAATTCGTTTTATAAAAGTAGGATTCAGAGATATTTCTGAAGTGATTATTTCAATTAGATAGACCCGTGTAAGAGAAACACTGAAGTGGCTGTTTGAGAACAGCTGTGAGATGTTTTCTTTAAGGCTGTTTGGTATTTTCAGTGGACTCAGAGAGGGCATAGGCTTTTTTCCAAGTACAATGATTGTTTTTTCCAATTAAGACTTGATCTAAAAATTTTTTTAAATTGTGTCCCATAAACGGTTCCTCTCTAAAAACAGTCACAGGCTAACTACCATTAGTTTACTTTGTTTCATTATTATTTACTTATAAACAGTATATTGTTTAAAACCATATTAAAAAACATAATCGGTGTGTTTTGAGTGAGATAAGTATTTTAAAAGCATTAAAGCTGTATATTAAATAGCATGCTGAGCATTCATTTGCCTCATGGTGAAACTCTTGGTTAAGAGTAACGGTATACTTTCACGTTCATGTTTAAAAGTCAATCTGAGGAGGGGGCACACAATTGGACGAAGAACACACACACACACACACACACACACGTGTGTATGCTGTATGCTCTGCCCCCTCTGGTCAGTACATTCACATACCCCTAAAATTAATATATAAGTTAGTAGTGCTTCCTCTATAGGAATTAGGTAGACATTTCAGAGCATGGTTTGGAATACTGCATGCTCCTGATCTGGCCATGTAAATCACATGAGACACTCACTGAGGCAGACCTCTAGCCTGCAGGACCATCCTACATATAGACATTCCTGTCTCACACAAGCCCATTTAATCTAATTTATACAGACCACACTGCAATTTCAGACATTAAGCACACATGGTCATGTTCCATAAACTATCAGACAAGCTGTAAGATTTCAGACACACACACACACACAGGGTTATGGTATTGTAATTATTATTTTATTGATTTAACATAAATGTTTATAAACTGCATAAAATAAAATTATATTCCTCTGTGGTGGAATGAAGATGAGCGCATTGTCAATTTGGTAAGATGGTTCAAATTCACTGTGTGCTCAGTGCTACAGTTAGACATTGACTATTGGTTTACATCTAACAGCTCCAATGAAGTTTATGCAACAACTACATGAACACTAAATATTTGTTATAGCTATCACAAATAGACAGTAGTAATGGGCTTAATGAACTGCATCCCATGCAAAAGCTAAAGTTTAATGCGTCACCGCTTGTATAGAACCAGTGTAATTGTCCCCCCAAATAAAAAGATTATTTCAAATTACCCCATACGCGTGTCAAACTGCTCATTGAAACACTTGACAGTGTAGCCTAGAATAGGCCTACTAATAAACGTGTATATTAGTATTGGTTCAGACTGTTATCTCCTATGTTCCAGATATTTTAATGCACACATCTCGCACCCCAGCCAGCCCCATGATTTGGGGTTGACACACTACCTGCAATGTTCACCTGCTACAAGCACTGCCAGACATGCAAGGGGGTGGGGGATGCTAGATGCTGACGGAGTGCTAAAGACAGTTCTGTGATTTTTATTTCAGGTCTCATTCTCCAGTAGATTTGATCAATGTTTTAATCGGTTATAGCCCAAATGTGTAGTAGACTATTGTTTCATGTCAGCTATAGTTTAGCCTATCATCCCAACACATATATGTTTTGAAAGTGAAAAACATTTTTGGACATGACCATAATATGAGCTATTAGTCCAGGGGTTAACGCATTAATTAAAATTAGGCTAATTCTTTTATCATTGACATGAATATCTCAGATGCAAATGCACTTCCCCCAAAGAAAAGAGGACAGAAGAGTAAATCATTCCTATGTGTGTTGAAAATATGAAATAGGCCTATGGCTTCCAGAAACTTTGAAAGCAATACATAATGTTTGTTTGATAACCCTTACTGCAGTATATTCCATTATATTTTTAAATGTCCCAGGGTTCCTGTATTTAATGGTTCTCTTTAAATAAATAGACATTTCCACCATAAGTAGATGCAGAAAAGGCACAAACTGTTCCATAAGAAATCACCATAAAGCGAAAAATGAAGCATTTGGTTCTCAACATTTTCTGGGGCCCACACACACACATATAAACGCACCCTAGAAGCCTCATTCTGTCGGGGCATCATGCAGCGCCCACGGGACAAATGGCATGCATCATGTCTTTGTGCCCTTCTCCATGCCTGTGGGACCAGCAGTGTTCTGGGGACATGGGTTCATTACGGCCCTGTCGCAGTGCTGCTGCTGTGAACCAGCTGGAGCTCAATCCTGATGCCCTGTAAGAACCACACAGACAAGCCAACTGGTGACATTGATATTCAGCAGAGCCAAAGCATGCTTAAAGGCTATTATACAGTATAGGCATACTGCAGGCTGCAGCTTATTTGAAAATAACAAATGTTATCACCGCCATTGGTTTGTTTGTGTGTTAGAGTTCAGATACAAAAACATCTAAGTACAGCTTATATTGGAGAAAAAGTATCAATTGGCAATTTAAAACAGCATTATTTATTAGATTTCTATATTTGGGTTCACTACTTTCACTTTATTACAACTAAAAGGTTGTTTGTCACGGAATAAAAAAGGATATCTATGTCAGATGGTTTCTGCATCTGAACTCTTCTTATTTTGTTTGTTTGATAAAAGGTTTTCTAAAAAATGTAGATTCTGTGTGAAAAGTTCTGCAATGGACAACATATCTAATAATCTGTATTTTGGCATTGATCTGGATCAGCAGCCAGATCCAGAAATGTTCTTCATCACATCTAACCTTTATTTAACCAGATTAAAACATGTTTCAAGGCCTGGCCAACATAGAAGCATATTGACGTAGAGTTTCTTGAGATAGATGAACAACAATCACATTCAAAAACTTATGACTACTATACATAATATAACATATAACAGTAAGAAAACATAAAATGTAATGTTTACAAATATAAATATTCTGATTCCATGTCTTTCATCAAATTCCATGAATTAATTCCATAAATTCATCAAAGGAAATCATCTTATCAATCAATCAAGTATGAAGGATTTTCTGTGAAACTTTGGATAAAGGTTCAAAGTTGGTTCAAAGTTCAAAGTTGGTTCAAAGTTGATTTGCATCAGCTTTGCCAAGCTAAGTGGCATCTTAATTGGCTTCAATATAAATGTATAAGTAAGATTATATCCATGTCCACATCAATATGCCTGCATGAAGAAAGCAGACAATAAAGGATGATTCTTGATTCTTTCCTCAGATTTTTCACTGCTTAATCACTTTATTTGGAAACACTATCATCTAAGGAGCGGCTGTGGTATAGTGTTGTGTTACTGTAGCTAGCAGTAGCCTAGCAACCAGAGTAATTGTACATATCCATAAAAAAGGAAACATTGGCATTAACACAATAAACCTGAATCTGTTGAGCAACTGGAGCATTAGCCACCACTGCAGTATTTATTATCGCTTACCACCTTATTTGCATTATATTTCACAAAAATGTTGCTAGCAATTTCAGGTTGTTTCTTTGTGTTTGTAGCACCTGTAGGGCAATATGTCAGTCCTTCCATCACCTTAATCATTTCAGATGTATGTCTGCAGTAGCTCATTCAGTGACAGCTGCCTTAGGATATAAGAGAGAGGAAAGTGGCATGTAGGAGAACGAGAGAGAGAGAGAGAGAGAGAGAGAGAGAGAGAGAGAGAGAGAGAGAGAGAGAGAGAGAGAGAGAGAGAGAGAGAGAAGCAATATGTATATCAACCTGCAAAAGTATTTTATTTTGTATTTTCTACTGCTGTATAGGTCGATGTTTAAACCAAGCACTTAAACATGTTTTCAAGGTGAGAGGACACAGGCGGTTTGGAGGGCAAACACTGGAGAGGAGGAATTGGACCATTATAACACACTGTGCTATTACAGTATGTGTTCCACTAAGTGCGCCCCCCCCCCAATACAGCCATGTCTTAGGCATCTCACATTGACAGGCCAAGCGTGGCTGAACTCCCCTCTGTCGTACTCCTCCAATGTTCCCAGGAGGGTGGCAGGGCTGCTGTGGTGGAAAGTAGGCCAGGAGAGCCTCTACTGCATCCCTGTCTCCTCCACACGTTCTCTGATTCAGGAGGGCATGCTACGTTTGTCTGTCACACAAATCACCGGGCCATTATGGTGTGGCGTGTTAATTTGTGTATGTCTTTTAATCAGATCTGTAGATGTGCTGATATAGGCAACTGTATGTGCACCGTGTGGCTAGTGCACTCCGTAATGTATGTTTTGACAAGACGCCACTCTGCAGTATTGCCCAGGTCTAGAAGTGGGACATGACGGCTTGTGGTTGTGAGTACAGCTGAATTATGGAGCGTTATGATTTATAGCTCTCACGCAGACACGTTTTCTGGTTTTGGGCCGTCTGGGAAAGTGTGTGTGTATGTGTGTGTGTGTGTGTGTGTGTGCGTGTGTGTGTGTGTGTGTGGGGGGGGGGGGCTATGGGAAATGGCTTTTGGAGATGCAGACAGCGAAAAATTATTTGTTCATTGAGGAGTTTTGCGCCAGTATTTTTGCGGGTGTGCGGCTAAGGCTTTATTTCGGAGAGTTTCTGCCAGGTAAACCCAGTCTATCAGTCACTGCGGTCTGTACATGTAGCCTATCAGAGAGCCTGCTGACTGAGGTTGCTAACCTGTACACACTGCTGCAGCTGGCAGCTGTAATGGCCATAACTCACTAATTCTACTACCCTGACCCTAATGACTGTAAGTCTATAATGATGTTCCCAGAATTTATTTTGGACACGGTTTAGTTCAGGCTGCAGCCTTTTAGCAGATGCCCAGGCCATTTTCCTCATCACGGTTCACCTTCCCCTCAGAGAGCTTGTATACAGTCCATAAATGAAATATGTCTGCAACTGCAAAACTACTCCAGCGGCATCAATCTATTGAATCAACTTTGGGGATGTTTCCCTGCCAACTCCTGCTTAGATACCAACAATTCCTTAGCAACTGCATTGCCAGCGGCAACGTATGTGCATAGTGGTGACAAGCTAGGGCTCAGCTGTTGATGGAACACTACTATCCCTTTTCTCATTACTATCTGATATATGTGAAATTCACCATGCAGGTCTGAGGGAAACCATCAGGGACCTCTATCGTGTGTGTGTACAATCTGTCCAATAAGAAGAACATATATTTTCGTCTGAATCACCTGTCCAACAATCTGAAACGGGATTTTAACAGACAAACAAAGGCTCTTTTCTCATCAACCAACGGCTTTCATCAAATATGCATGTAAACAGTTCTGGAGAATTAAAGCAAAATGCTCAAGGAGGGTTGCAACTGAATGCATCATTTAACAACACGGTAAGGCCATGTATCACCAGGTCCAGTTCTCAAGACGGTAGCTGTTTGAATGCGTACCTGCCTGCACATGCACAGGTGAGTCATGCTTGCACTGACAAACACATAAAACAGGAAATACCCCGAAAGCAGAATCCAAAACAAAGCATACCGTGTATAGCTACAACCTGATGAACCGCTATATATTTTGGTCCTGTTTCCATGGCTAGGAATAGGTGATGATATGGGGGGAAAAAATGGTGCTGTTCTATTGTTTACATTAAATGGCTTATTATATATGTTGGAAGTATATTCTAACAGAACTGAACTTTCATTACACTCAAACTCTGTATCTTCTTCAAGTCCTCATACATATTGTGTAATAACACAAACCATTGTTCGTAGACCAGATCAGGATGAAATCATTCCCTTCTAAGGGCCAAGAAATGAAAGTAAAGGGCCAAGAAATGAATGGTGCACCACACAGGGCACATAGGATGATTGACTTCAGGAGGCTTTACAGTACTATCTACTGTGTGCTTACCATCCACAATGAACCATCGGAACCGTATACCGTGGAACTGAAGTCTACCATTGAGTGACACATTAATTTACCAATGTGTTCCAGTAGCACTTTTGGAAGATGTGTAATGTATTAAAATATAACCCACATTCTCCGATCAGAAAATATATATGAACAATGATTCATAATTTCTTAAGACAAGGGAGGCAAGAAGAAAATGGAAGACTTTACATTTAACCTTGGTTTAAATCAATAGAAATTCAAGGTTAAACCAATAAGCTCAAACAAAGAGCTTGCATCAAAGACCTGTATAATCATCCATCTGTTACACCATAATAGAATGAATATGGAACATGTTGCATTATGTCAGAGTCAATATGTAGGGTGGCTCTAATGAGAGTTAACGCAGGTCCTACTGTAGGTTCCCATTCATGTAACCACTCAGCGGGTGTACTTTCAGGAGAATCACCTGAATGCCTTATTCAACCATTCAGTATACTGAGCTCATCGCCTATAGTCACAGACAGATACATGCAAATTGGCTTATTCTCAATATGTATGCTTCAAACAAGATCCAGTTTGTTGATGTGATATGTATCTTCCCTTGAGTTAACTGTTCCCGTGTGCTCACTGTTTTCTTTCAGATCCTGACATGAAAAATAAAGGCCACTGTTCATATCCAGAAGACGTGTGAATGTAATGTAGGCTACAGCAACCGCACAGCTTGTGTTAAGAGCATGCCTTTCAGCTTCTTGCGCTCTTTTTAATTACTGATATTGTGGACTCCAGAGGGCCATGCATAATAATGAAAGCCTTTACTATCTTCTTTGGAGCAGAGCAGCCTGCGCACTGGAGCAAATAAAGGCACGCTCACCTTAAACACAAGATCCAAAACACATAACCCTTATTGCCCTAAATGTTGCTTTCTAGTGAATGTCAACAGAATGTCATTATATAAGGGTCATGACAAAACACTGTGGCATACAAATGTGCTGCAATTTTATAGAACAATGATTGTGTTTTCAATTTGTGTTTAGGAGACAATTGACCATGGTCCGGTTGACGACGATGATTTGTCACAGCTCAGCTAATTTGTCTTGCAACCAAATTATTAATCTACCTCATGATCAAACTTGGCTTACATCCAATAAACCTGATGCTGGTTATAAACACAGTAAGAAATGTGTGTTCATGTTGATGTTTTACAGACCGTAGTCTGACATTTTCGAAGAGCTCGAGGCTTTGAACTTTAGAGCAAGCATAGCTCTGAAAGTCTGAGCAAGATCAGAGCATTATCACAATGCTTTTCTGTTTTACAGATGAAGAGAAACAGTAAGGAACGGTTACAGAGAGAAAGCGGGGGAGAGAGCAAAGAAAGAAAGAAAGAGAGACGAGACTGATGCCTCCTTGCTTCTGAACATGGTCTATTTAATACATACTGTAGCAACGCATTATCAAAGGCAATTAAATGAGTCATTATGGAGGTCATGGATTGGGAAACGAAAGAGTGTGAGGTGGGCCAGGTTGACAAAAAAGACCTGGAGGAATAATGAAGCAAATGAAGTATGAACATGTTCTCTCATTGTGGATTTGATTCCACAATTTTCAAGATTCAACTGAATATTTACATAAATATGACAAAAGATACAATGTGTATGTGAGAGGTGAAGGCGCTACCAGAGAAATTAGGGGCATCAAGCGAAAATGCAATAGAGAGCAATCTGTCTGTCTGTGGCTATATGTCCAAGAGTATTGGACTGTACTGTCTGTGTGTCTGTGGCTATATGTCCAAGAGCATTACACTGTACTGTCTGTG